>JAHFWL010000426.1:0-155086 GCA_021292165.1 Shinisaurus crocodilurus
CTTTCCCTTATGCTGGTTTTAGTCTGGTTTTCAGATTAATTTTGTGCTGATTTTGCGCTGTTTTTATGCTGGTTCTGATGTTGGTTGCACTGAGGTTGTTTGTTTAAGTTATGTTCTAATATTATTTGACTATGTAGTCATAATTTTGTAAACCGCCCAGGGAACTTTGTTAATGGGTGGCATAAAAATCTCATGAATGAATGAATAAAACGTGTGGGGCCATTGCATGGGTGCTTTTCCAGTTGTTGCCTTTCTTTCTGACTGGCTGGCCAACAGCTGGGGAGGGAATCCCTGTGCAGTTAGCCCCACGGACATGGTGCTTAAAAACACTTCCACAGGGGGTGGGTGGGAAGCAGCTTTCACATCACTAATAATGTAAGAACAGAATCTCTGTCTGTTCTGTGCATCGCTTCATCTTTTCTAGGAATAGCAAAGGTGCTGAAAAGGAACTATATATTTTAAACACACACACGCACGCACACGCACAGGTGGAAGAGTGATATTTTCTTTGCTTGATGGGACTATGAATTGCCTTGGGAACTAAGGTGACTTCTACAGATTCTCAGAGAGCTCTCCTGGAAAAGTGCTTTTCCGGGCGATCTGTTGGAGCTTAGATTAGCAGAGAATGTAGGTGCCATCCCAGTGCTGGCTCCAGGTTTGGGGACCCTTGGGCAAGTTGCCTTCAGTGGGGCCCCTCCCTGTGTGGGTTTACCTCTTCCTTATTTCTGTCTCCACTGCCCCATTCCCTTGCATGGTTTCCTGGGTCTGAACTGTACAACTACCCAGAAGCAAAGCTCAAGACATGTGAAGGATGTGGCTCTCCCCCGCTTCACTCCTCTCATTACTTGCATGCTCAGAGAGGGCAAGAGAACAGGCTGCAGCAGCAGGAGAAAGAGCAGCAAGGCTGGCCAAGAGGCTTCTGAAGTGGACAGTGGGGCCCCTGCAGGGGTGTGGCCCTTGGCAGGTGCCCAACAATGCCTACCTATGGCGCCAGCACATTGGGTTTCAATGGTGCACATAGGCTTTGAAGCTTTTGATTCACAGGCTTCTTAAACTAATATATGTCCTTTAGCAATTTTACTTCAAGCTCTTTTTTATTTCATGCATTAAAAAGAAAACAGTTTTCATTTTATGGCTGCTTTTCCATCAGTGCAAGACTGAGCTATAAACATCACAGACACACACACATGCACACACACAACACTGCGGTGGTAAGAAGGAGTTCACCAATCTCTAGCTGACTGTGATACAATTTGCTTGAGTAATAATATATATAAAAAAGAACAATCGTGGGAAACATAATTTTTAAAATGAAGACTACTAAATCAATAGGCGCTACATGACTAATCATTTTCTATTTACTCAGTGCAGGAAGGTAGAGCTGTGATCAGAAATCCGAAGCACAGAGCGGAGACTGCTCTGCTGCGGCAGTCGTGATGACTGTAACCAGAGAGGAGGTGGGGTTCCCACTTCCCACCCAGTGCTGCAAAATGAGCCCAGGGCTGGCAAAGGGCACAGGAGTGGCAAAGAGGTGGCAACACCCGACCTTTTTCAAGGAGTTAATGAGACCATTTGATGCCTTCAGGCAGGGGTGGGGAACCTCAGGCCCAGGGGCCAAATCTGGCCCTCCTGGACTCCCAGTTTGGCTTTCCAGGGTTCTCCAGATGACGCTGCCCCTGGTTCCACCTCTTTCTCCCTACTACCGATCATTGGGAGGAATCCCAACTTTTTTGCAGTTTTTCCCCCATTCGAAAAGGCTGAAATGCCCCTCCTAAGGCTTAGTGACTGGCAGTAAGAGCTTTTTTTAAAAAAATTATTTATTATATTTATACCCCACCTTTTTTCCTGAAAGGAACCCAAGGCGGCTTACATAATCCTCTTCCTCCTCTCCATTTTACCCTCACAACAACCCTGTGAGGTATGTTAGGCTGAGAGTCAGTGACTGGCCCAAAGTCACCCAGTGAGTTTCATGGCCGAGCAGGGATTTGCCCCACCCCTTCTGCCTTTGACCCCACCCCCTTTGCCTTCAACTGCACCCAGCACTGAATGAGGCCCCCGAGAGCTTCTCTGACATTGAATTTGGCCCTTGGGCTGACAGAGATCCCCCACCCCTGCTTTAAGAGGAAGGGATAAGTTCATTAAAAAGAGTTGTACTTCATACAGACCCAAGATGGTGTGTGTGTGTGTGTGTGTGTGTGTGTGTGTAATTTATATACTGCATATCCCAAGACAATTTATGTTAAGAACTCCAAGTAAATATATAAAACCCAATCAACATAAGAATAAAATTAAACAAATACGTTTAAAACAGCAAACTGAGACCTAAAATTCCTTAAAGGCCTGGGAGAATCAGAAGTGTTTTGCCTGGTGCCTAAAGGATACCCAAATAGGCACTGGGTGGGCCTTTCTAAGGAGGGAGTCCCATAAGTGGGGCACCACAGCTGAAAATGTCTCTCCCTGGTCACCACCCATCTCATCTCTGATGGTGGGGAGACCTGAAGAAGGGAATCAGCAGATGACTTTAACATCTGGGCAGGTTAAGATGGACATAGGCAGTCTTTTAGATATCTGTGAGACTGAAACTGTTTAGGGCCTTGTATACAATGCTCACCTTTGTACTAAGTGAGCATTTCATGTTTTATTATTTATCTAGGGGTGTAGCCAAGTCTACCCCATATGCTCAAGATGGCCAATATTATTATACAACTTGAAATGGAATTATTACCTGGCTGTCCTGAAGGCTCACAATCTGCATGAGCATGCTGTCAGCCCTGTTGTATCAAACAGCTGCTTATGCACTCAGATCTATACATAGATGCAGCAGCAGATGAAATAATATTGGGCACCTCCTGCTATCTCACCTGTGGAGAGTTGGGCAGTGACAGTAGGGCACTGGAATGGGCTCACTATTTTATTTATTTATATTTATATTTATTTATCACCCATCTGGCCGGCAACCGGCCACCCTGGGCGATGCTGGCCACCCTGGGCATTGGTATACGGAGACACCTTGCTGCCTTTCTGCAGGAGTGGAGAAAGATCCTTCCCCTGTACTGTACCAATAGCAGCAATTTCCCTGCAGTCCCATCCATGCCACTGTATCAACATGGGGGGAAACTCCTTGGGACCACAGAAGAGCTGCGTAAGGGGCTTTTGCCATGAAGAAGGGATGAGGTCACTGGGGTGATATTTGTGCCTAAGCCTTAGGGCCGAAGAAATGACCCCATAACCCTAGCAACAGCACAGGTAATATAGTAAGGGAATCAAGGCCTTTCCATGTGCGCACACATGCAGGCAAAGTGCTCTACTACCACTGAACTTTGACCTGTCCCCAGTGATGCAAAATGTGGTGTCCTTGGAGCAAGCTTCAGTGCATGGACAACTCAATATCACTGTATATTATGCACCACTATATATTAAGGGCAGTACAGGGCAAAGGCTTCAGCTTGTGAGAGTATTAATATACAATGCTTTATAATATAGGGAACAGCCCCTCATTCTCCACAGAGCCATCAGGAGCAGAGAACAGTGAACCAACAAGCACTCTCTGTCCCACAGCTTACCTAGCAACCAGAGTTGTGTGAAAGAATTTCCTAGGAAATATCATTTAAAAGCCATTTTTATGTGAAAGCTGTAATAAAAATGAAATTGCCCTTCCTAAGGAAGCTGAGAGTTTATGTAGAGCTGGAAGGTGAGGAGCGGCAATTTAAACCAGACAATAAATACGTTAATAATACTTCTCATACAGAGGTCCCCGTATGGGGAGGGGGCTAGAAAAGGTGCCCTAAACATAGTCTACCTCTTTCTCCCCTGACTGGATTACCGCGTCCAGTGGGGTCACCATTTTAGCGGTCGAAAAAGACATTTGAATTTTGGAACATGGAATATACGGACATTGCTGGATAACATAGATAGTGAACGCCCTGAGCGTAGGACTGCTATTATTGCAAGGGAGCTGAGACGGTTTAAAATTGACATAGCAGCACTTCAAGAAACTCGAAGGGCAGGAGAGGGACAGCTGAAAGAAGAAAAAGGAGGTTATACCTTCTTCTGGAAAGGACTACCTGAGCAGGACCGACGAATACATGGAGTAGGCTTTGCCATAAAAAATGAACTAGTGAACTCTTTGTCAGAAGTTCCTACTGGCATTAACGAACGCCTGATAACTCTTCGATTAAAGCTCGCCAATAACCAACAGGTAACTATTTGAGCGCTTATGCACCAACATTAGATGCTGATGATGACATCAAGGAAAGTTTTTACAGCCAGTTGGACACTCTCCTGTCAGAGATACCTAAGGAGGATAAAATTATCCTCCTGGGCGATTTTAACGCAAGAGTCGGGCGTGACTTTGATTTATGGCCAGAAACTATTGGAAAAGACGGAGTTGGTAATAGCAACCCGAACGGACTCTTACTTTTGTCTATATGTGCAGAGCATAATCTCACTATCACAAACACGCTCTTTCGACAAAAGAATAAGTTTAAAACATCATGGCAGCACCCACGGTCAAAGCACTGGCATCTTCTGGATTATGTAATTGTCCGTGTTAGAGATCGCCGCGATGTACTTCTTACTAGGGCCATGGTGAGTGCCGACGACTGCTGGACAGACCACCGACTAATCCGGTCCACAATGGTTATCAACATTGCTCCCCAACGTAGGCTTCAAGGAAAGAAACCAAGGCGTAAAATGAACATCCAAGTCCTTCAAGATCCTATTAAGCAAACTCGTCTTCAATCACTTCTTAAGGAACATCTACCTACGGAACCTCCTGACAACATTGAGGACCATTGGTCTAAGCTGAAAACCTCCATTACTGCAGCTTGTGAACAAACTATTGGATATGAAACTAAGAAACATCAGGATTGGTTTGATGAAAATGACAATGAGATTAAATATATAATTGACCAAAAAAGGAAAGCCTTCCAAATATGGCAAAATGATATTAACTGCGCTGCCAAGAAAAAAACCTACGCTAGCGCAAAGGCTGAGGTCCAAAGAAGAACAAGAGAACTTAAGAACGCTTGGTGGAAAAAGAAAGCTGAAGAAATTCAACAACTTGCAGAATCTCATGATGCACGGGGCTTTTTTAAGGCCACAAGGGCCATTTATGGACCAAAAACCTATGGTACAAACCCTTTACAATCAAAAGATGGCACCAAACTCGTAAAAGACAAAGAGTCTATTGCACTGCGTTGGAAAGAGCATTATTATGACCTTTTAAATCGTAAGTCTAAGGTGGATAATGAGATTTTTTCGCAAATCCCGCAAAAACAAATTAAAGAGGAACTTGCAATACTCCCCACTTTGGATGAAGTAAAAAAAGCCATTAATCAAATGAAGAACAACAAAGCTAGTGGACCAGATGGGATTCCTGCTGAAATCTTTAAAGAAGGGGGGCCCGAACTTGTACAACATCTTCATAAACTCATCGAAAAAATCTGGATAAGAGAAGAGATCCCAGAAGACTTCAGGGATGCCATAATTATCACCCTCTTTAAGAAGGGTGATAGAACAGACTGTGGAAACTATCGGGGCATTTCTCTCTTAGCAACCGCAGGTAAAATATTTGCTAGGATTCTCGCAAACCGTCTTCTATCTATTTCAGAAGAGATCCTCCCTGAAACTCAATATGGTTTCCGCCCCTCTAGAGGGACAGTAGACATGATTTTTACTGCACGTCAGCTCCAAGAAAAATGCCGGGAGCAAAATCAACCCCTTTATATGGCATTTATCGATTTGGCTAAGGCCTTTGATACTGTAGACCGTACAGCTCTCTGGACTATCCTTATGAAAATTGGATGCCCCAATAAATTTGTGAATATCTTGCGACTTCTCCATGACAACATGACGGCAACGGTTTTGGACAACAACGGCTCTCATGGTGCTCCATTTAAAGTAGGATCAGGTGTTAAACAGGGATGTGTTATCGCCCCAACATTATTTGCCATTTTCATCGCCATGGTTTTACATCTTGTCAAGGGGAAACTTCCCACCGGTGTGGGAATTATATATCGAACAGATGGAAAGCTTTTTAATCTCAGCAGGCTGAAAGCAAAAAGTAAGGTAATTACAACCTCCGTTGTGGAACTTCAGTATGCTGATGATAATGTGGTCTCCGCACATTCAGAGGATGATCTCCAAACTATCCTAAATGCTTTTGCAGAAGCATACGAAAAACTTGGTCTCTCACTTAACATCAAAAAAACCAAAGTGCTTCATCAGCAAGTGCAAGCCAATCCTTTGGTGATGCCATCTATCCAGCTTGGCGGGACAATACTGGAAAATGTCGATCATTTTCTCTATCTTGGCAGCTATCTTCTGTTACAGCTAACATCGACAGTGAAATCCAGCATCGTCTGAGCTCCGCAAGTGCCTCATTTTCTCGAATGAAACATAGAGTGTTCGAGGATCGGGATATTTGTAAGAAGACCAAAACACTGGTTTATGAAGCCATTGTATTACCAACTTTATTGTATGCCTGCGAAACATGGACTATCTATAAACGTCACTTCCACCTCCTTGAAAGGTTTCATCAACGTTGCCTCCGGAAAATCCTGCAAATTACTTGGGAAGATAGGCGAACAAATGTCAGTGTACTGGAAGAAGCAAAGACTACTAGCATTGAAAAAATGATCCTTCAACGCCAACTTCAGTGGACCGGTCATGTTGTTCGAATGCCTGACTGCCGTCTCCCAAAGCAGTTACTTTACTCACAACTCAAGGATGGAAAGCGGAATATCGGTGGTCAATATAAGAGGTTTAAAGATGTTCATAAGGCTAATCTAAAAAATGCAATATAAACATCGAAAACTGGGAAGCTCTGGCCCATGAACGATCTAAATGGAGGCTGGCCTTTCACAAAGGTTCCATGGACTTTGAAGAAGCCCGAGTGCAAGGTGAAAGGGAGAAACGTGCTAAGCGAAAAGCACGTCAAATGAATCCTTTACAGGACCATCTTCTATCTGGTAACCTGTGTCCTCACTGTGGGAAGCTGTGTGGATCTAGAATTGGCCTCCACAGTCACTTACGGACCCATCGCTAGAGTCTACACAATCTTCTTTAGAATTTCCTCCTTTTATCCCGGAAGACAATCTTACTCGGTCACGAGTGATCGCCTGATGATGATGACAGAGGTCTAAATGCTTTTCCCAAAGAGAGGGTGTTTTTTTTTAAAAAAAAAATATCTCTAGGATATAGATCAGAGTTCTCCAACCTTGGGTCCCCAGATGTTTTTGGCCTACAACTCCCAGCATGCCCCAGCCAGCATAGCTGGTATAGATCATAGTGGCCCCTGCTAAACACAGCTGAGCATCCAGGGAAGAGAAGCTGCTGCACTGCATCTCTACAGTCAGTGGTGCAGTGGTGAGTTTTGAAGTGCAGGCACTCATCCTGACAGCCCCCATAGTCACACACCCAAGGGGAGTCCAAAAATGCAGGCAGTTCTGTTGATCCATACCTACAAACCAGTTCTAGGGTTTTTCATCTGCTAGGAGGAGGTCTTATGGAAAGCTAATAGGTCTTAATTGCCTATTCAAGACCAAGACCACTGCACACAAGTATTTGGCATTACAATAGGGAACAATACATTGTTGCCTGGAGAATTCATTTCTCTCCTAGCTACTGTGAGGATTGCAACTAAACTCTGAGGGAACAGGGAGATCTGAGGGGTGGTGGTGGATGACATCAGCATCCCTGCTAATCAAAAGGTGCTGACACTGGGTCCTTGCAAGCCCAGCCTCCGCTACACCACCGTCTACGATGCAGTAGTATATTTCACTAAAAGAGGCTCAGCTTGTCTGAGCATGGAAAGCTAAGCAGGTTAGGCCTGGTGATTACTTGGATGGGAGACCCCTCCTCTAGTTTCCTGCATTGAGCAGGGCCCAGGGGTTGGACTCGATGGCCTTGTAGACCCCTTCCAACTCTATGATCCTATGATCTATGTCTAAGTGAACAAAAACCTGGGATGGACATGGGCACACCCTTCCCATAATTTGTCTTCTGGGGAGGAATGGAAAATGCACTAGACAGGTAGTAAACCTGTTGATTTTGTGGAGTTCTCAGCTTTTGCAAGCAAGAAATATTGATTTGGGCTGCAGTCCTAGAAGTGCTTACTTCGACGTAAATCCCATTAAAATCAATGGAAATTATTTCCATGTCAGACATGTTTAGGATTAGGGTGTTGTTGAATAAAACTGAGAAGTTTACTCTTCCTGCCCACCCCTCACTAAGTGTTAATATTATTATTGGAGTTGTTGTTGTTCTGGTTGCCATAATTGTAAATGGTGCAATCATATTTGCATCCAGGGAGCCATACATTTAATTTTGAGATTCAAAATTTGCAAGACATTGACAACAGCTGCATTTTTAATTAATTAATTTATTTATTCTAAATTTGTAATATGGTATTATATAGTAAACACTGAAGCGAATGGAACAAGTTGGTCATGGCTAACTTACACCCCATTGATTTCAATGGGTCTACTCTAAGTATGACTAAGTCTGGATCCAACCCAATATGTTTTTATGTGAACGCCTTGGATGAGCCATAAATCTGACATGAATATCCCCCACTTCAGAGAGATATATATGGACTGCCTCCAAATACAAGGCAACTCAGGTCTGAAGCAGTCTGTTTCTGAGGCTTTGGCCTCACCGTAGAGCCCCAGAGGGTGTTTTTTTAACCCATTGTAATATTTTTTTAACCTTCCGCAAGCTCTCCACAAACGGAAAAATGTCAGGTTGGGGGTGGTGAGAGGTAAGAAAGGGTGTGTATATGTGTGTGGTTTTGTGACTAACAGCTCTAGCTCCCAGTCAGGGAATGACTTCAAAAGAGCTCTCCACTCACCATGCTTTGGGAGGGATGATGGAGAGTCTGTTTCAGTGAATCCCTTACACAAGTTGTGTGTCTGTTAGGAGCAGTGGTGGCCAGGCAGCATCTAAAGAGTTTGTGCAGTGATGGTTGTGTTTTTGCTTTTGTGTGATCTCTCTTGATTCCAGTACAGACCAATCCTTTCCTAAAACCCATTCCTCAAATCCAGTACCTTCCACCCTGTTTATTTTCTTCCTTTGCTCTTGCTATTGCTTATGTCTGCCTTGAGTCCAACCTGTGCTTTTCGTTCTTACGTATGTCACTTCACCCCCCACCCTGGCTCTACTTTGATTTGATTTACCTTCAGTGTTATTTGTACATCTGTATGTGTCTGTAACTCTGAGTATATCATTACAGTAGTATATCTCTCTGACTCCTGTCTCTGTCTCTATGACTGGTGTGACAGTTACACATACACAAACAGTGTTATAGTGTGCACCATACAAGCACTAGGTTAGTGTACACTTTCAATTGGTTACTTTTAATACAAAGCAGGGCCAGCATCAAGTGTAGGTATAATTGGGCACTTGCCGAGGACCCACACATCCCAGCAGGGGCCCACTGACAAGACCCCCCTGGGGTTGTTCCTCCTCTTCCCCATTGCAACCTGCTTGTTCACCTGCCTCTTACTCTAGCTGGTGTGGTGAGAAGGAGGAGTAGTGGATGCCACGGCCTACTCGCTCACTGACTCTGCCTATCAAGCACGCAAGTGGTAGCAGTGATGAGAAAGAGGATGAGCAGGAGCAGCTGGTGACCATGGTGGTGAGAAGGTGGACTCACTGAGGGAGGGGGCCCCATGGAGGGCATCTTGTTGGCACTGATAAAAAAATATATATGTCACATTCTATCCATCCATCCTGTCAAGGATGAAGCAGGAGTGTGCAAAGCTCATGTTGCCCCCATGACAGTTTCTGGGAGGCATAGAGGCAGAGGAGAAAAACAGAGGTGGTGAAATCAGTTATCCACACCACCACCCCGCAAAAATCTGGTGTACCCCAATTCACTGGAGGCAGAAGCAGTTCTGCCACTATTGCTGGTGGTAATTTGCAAGAGCAACGCCAGCTTCCCCCCTCCTCTGAGTCTGCCGGTACTCCTGGGAGCCAGTCGGGAGTGCCCACTGCCAGGGCAAGCACACAGGCCGGAGGAGTTGAATGGCACCAGTAGGTCACGGTGAGGGGGCCGGCATGTTGCTGGAGGGCTTGGGGATCCCACAGGAGATCTCAGGTATGGTGGAGAGACTCGTGTGGGAGTGGGAGATCTTCAGTAGTCCCTTGGAGCTGCCCCACAGGAGGTACTTCTTTCATTGAGTGTGTGATGGGGAGGAGCAGGCATGCCAAATGCCAAGAAATGCCCACCTTGCTCCTGCGGTGCCCACCCAGACTGCAGCAGGAAAGTCTGGATTGCCTCAGAGGCAGTCGAGCATAGTTGGGGCTCAGCAGATCACTTCTATATTACTTGCCTGTAGTGCAGGAAGGGCGGCAGGGAGGCATGGATGGTGACGGGGCATTACAACATGTCCAATGTGCTCCAGCAGCACAACTCAGCCCTGATAGGGGCAGCAGCATGGACAAGCATGCCAACGCGGGGGGGGGAGGGAGAGCAACGAGCCCCCCCTCACTCTTGAGCTTCCCCGCACAAGAGGCAGCAAAAGCTTCAGCGGGCCACCATGGAGAGCTTGTGGTGGGGGAAGTGTGGTGACATGAGATGGCGGATGGCAACATGAAGCCAGATCACCAAGTGCACAAGTGAAATGGTGGTGCTGGATCGGATGACCAGCACGATGCTGCTTCCGCTCTGGTCAGGTGCCCGTGCCTGGCCAAAGAGCCTCTGCTTCTCTCTTGCTGTCCCAAGAAAAGCCTGCCTGCCTCTCTATCTGCCTCTCTGATCAGGTGGCATACAGCAGCTGCCTGATGGTCATAGATTTCATAGATTTCATAGATCATAGAGTTAGAAGGAGCCTACAAGGCTATCGAGTCCAACCCCCTGCTCAATGCAGGAAAGTAGAGGAGGGGTCTCCCATCCAAGTAATAGCCAGGCCTGACCCTGCTTAGCTTTCCACGCTCAGACAAGCTGAGCCACCCTAAGCCGAGGCACATGTTCTTGGTGCTTGCTTGGAATGCAGGAGGTGCCTCTGTGTCATGCCCACATCTACATCCGAGCCCTAAATAAATTTGCTTTATACTTTCTGTGACTTTGGTGCCAATTGAATAGAAAACAAAAAAAAATTTTTTTTGAAGCATCCGATACATGGTTTTAAAAATTCAGAACTCCTTATCCTGCACCTATCTTTCTGACATGTAGCACAGAACTTACCGTACCTAGGAACACCTGTCCTTTGCAATGCACATTGCTCACAGAAGGACAGAGAAGGTAGGACATCCCTCTTTTAAAAACAACAACAACAACAAAAAAACTTCAAATTGTAATAGTGCCTAGCACAAAGTCCCCTTCACCTGTTTGTTTGAAATGTGGCAGTTTAATTCTATCAGAAGGGGCTAGTGTGTCTGCAAACCTCCTCAGGCCTGACAAAACATAAACATGTTTTAGGCATTGGTTGATTTTTCCTTCCTAGTCAGTGTGGGGGAGGCATGCAACACTTTGGAAAACAAGGCAAGGTGACCCTCTGGGTTGGCTCTCAGGTGAAGCACAATGTCAGTTCAAGGCTCCAAGCTGAAGTAGCCCCGGACCAAGGCAACAAGATGGGTTCTGGGGCAAATATTTTTATATCCACAGCCTATCAATATTGATATCCATGTTGTTCTATCTATCTATTGGCTTTGCACATAAAACACACACACATATGCACACAGTTAAATATATTTAGCAGGAAAAAGGGGAAATCCACATTTTCTCAATCCATTCTCCAATATATTTACATAAAATAAGGAGTGTACGTATAATAAAGGGCTTTATCCCTTTTAAACCACAGCAAAATATTGGCCTAAAACAGCTAAGGAGCAGCCACTGCATGTATGTGCATGCGCATGCATGTGTGTGCATGTGTATACACGCACACACACGCACACACACACACTATGCCATAGAATATATATGATGATGCTTAGTGTGGGGCAGTGGATAAAAAGTCAGCTTTAATGGAGGAAACTCAGTTTCAAACCCTTCCTCAGCTATGGAGCTCATGGTTTTGCCTTTTATATCCCACATACACTTCTTGGGATAAGCCCCACTAAATTTAATGGGACTTCTGAGTAAATGTGTACTGTGTTGATTTGAAATGATGACTCATGAGATAAAGCAGGGTAGGCAACCTGGTGCTCTCCAGATATTTTGGACTACAGCTCCCATCAGCCCCATACATCATGGCCAATGATCAGGGATTATGGGAGTTGCAGTCCAAAATATCTGGAGAGCACCAGGTTGCCTCCCCCAAGATAGTAAAACCCTTTGCACATTGCATAGAACTGCACACATTATGCATAATAATGAAGAAGCCATTGAGTCTGAGAACTTGTTTCAGAAAGTGTGTTTTTAGGAGATTATTCCTTATTAGTTAATAACCTTTGATTATGTTTACTCCTGCAGCTGATGTGCTCAGGTGTTTGGCACATAAAAGCAGAAATAGGGGTCAGCGTTATAGCCTGTTTCTGCGTCAGTCTTCAGAGTTTAATACTTTCTTGGCAACAGACTGGTTGGTTTGTTTTAATAATTACTCACACTCTTAAGAGTGCCTTTCATGTAAGTAGCTTGATCACTTTAAAAATAAATATTAATTAAGGCTTGTGTTGCTCTGTGGAGTTACACAGTGCACTAGAACACCAGGCAGATAAGTATGTTACCCAAGGTCAAGCATGGAGTAGGTGTCAGGGCTTTTAATCAGCAGCAGACTCCTGTCATGTTTATTCCTCCCATTAGACAGTATTTTAAAATATCCCTCCTTTCATTTTACAAAGGACTGTATAGATACATTATAATGTATTGATGAGAATTACCGGTAAGTTATAAAAGCCTGGTTATGGGCTCAGTGGCAAAATTACAATGAGGGCACGAAACTGTTATTCACACACACACACACACACACACACACACACACACACACACAGAGGACTGCAAGGATGCAGAGCCAGTGTGGTGTAGTGGTTAGAGTGTTGGACCGGGACTCGGGAGATCTGGGTTCCAGGACCGGTGCAGGGCAGTTTGGCGCCCCAGGCGAAAAAATATTTAGCGCCCCCCCTCTCCAAAGCAGAAAAAAAAAAACCCTGCGCCGCCACCACCAACCTACCTTCCCCCCCGCCCTGGCTGCGGCGGCGGCGGCAGCTGCTGCTGCGGCTGCTGCTGCTGCTGCTGCCTCCTCCTCCTCCTCCTGAAGTGACGCGACGGGACGGGACCCCCGGGGAAACCATGGCAACAGGGCTGTTTAAGCCCTGTTGCCCTGGTTCCTCCCGCCAAAACAACGCGTGCGGGGCTCCGGAAGCGACGCGACGCGGAGAAGGTAGGTGACGGGGGGTTGGGGGGGTGACAGGGGGGTTGGGGGGGTGGCGATGGCAGTGGGAGGCGCAGCGGCAGCGAGCGAGCGAGCGGGTGGGCGGGGGGAGGCGCAGCGGCGAGCGAGCGGGCAGGCGGGGGGAGGCGCGGTGGCGGCGGCAGGCAGGAGGGTGGGGAGGCAGAGGCCTGGCGGTGGCGGCGCGGCGGCGGCGGAGGCCTGGCGGGGGCGGCGCAGCGGCAGCGAAGAGGAGCGCAGCGTTTCCGCGCCCTCTTCAGCCGCGCGCCCTAGGCAACCGTCTAGTTGGCCTAGCGGTAGCGCCGGCCCTGCTGGGTTCTAGTCCCCACTCAGCCATGAAACTCACTGGGTGACTTTGGGCCAGTCACTGCCTCTCAGCCTAATCTACCTCACAGGGTTGTTGTGAGGATAAAATGGGGATGATGAGGAGGATTATGTAAGCCACCTTGAGTTCCTTGTAGGAAAAAAGGCGGGGTATAAATGTAATAAATAAATAAATAAATAAACACAACTTAGGGTGTCTGCTTTAAAATCTAACCAGCACAAGCATATGACTGCATCCCATCCCATCCTGAGATCAAATACAGTAATACCTTGGATTGAGAGCATAATTTGTTCCAGAAACGTGCTTGTAATCCAAAACACTCTTATATCAAAGCGAGTCTGTGGTGGGTGTGACTGTGAGCAGGGCCGATTTCGGCCCGCTATGCCTGCTCGAGGCGAGCGGTTACATCCCTAAGAAGACCTTGCTCATTTATCAAGTCAAAATGTTAATATTTTTTTTGCTTGTCTTGCAAAATGCTCTCAGACCAAGTTACTTGCAATCCAAGGTATTACTGTACTGCTCAACCAGCAGCTGCTGTTGTAGGATCTATCATTGAACCGGGAACTGTTTTAGTAGGATCTGCCCCTATCCACAATCAAGGACAGCTCTGGTGTAAAATTACTTAAAACAGGAAATTATTGAACTCATCCTCTTTAATAAAAGTACCTTAATCCCAAAGGGTAACCATGCTGCTACCAATGTTCTGTTTAGAAATCCCAATATGACTGTCAAATTAGATGGTCTACACACAAACAAGGAGCATTGCTACAGTGGCCTTTAAAAAGAAATCAACAGCAGATTTGGCAGGGAACAATTTGTCTCCAAACACTTTCCTCACTGACTATTTTTTGTCTCCAAACTGGCCTCCTTTGGTTGCTTTCTGTCCCCCTCTCCCATAGTTTTCCAATGTTATACAAAGTAACTATTCACTTATTTTGGAATAGGGACAGATGCATTCAGAGACACCCAAACCCATCAGAAACCTTGTCCCGCAGAATTCAGTGGGAGCTTTTAGAACTGAGCTTTACCTGCATGGCCCCACCATTTTAATTGCACATTCCTGCCTTGGATTCTGTGATGAAAGATGGATGGATGGATGGATGGATGGATGGATGGATGGATAGATAGATAGACAGACTGATAGACAGATAGATAGACAGACAGACAGACAGACAGACAGACAGACATGGGCTAGTTAATTATAACATGAATATCAGATGATTTAGAAATCGATGAGGGAAAACATGTCTAGCTGTAACAGTTTATTTCCCCACTACTACCACCACCTTCAGATGATATATGGAGTCTGTCTCCCAAAGCAGTTACTTTATTCCCAACTCAAGGATGGAAAGCGGAATATCGGTGGTCAGTATAAGAGGTTTAAAGATGTTCTTAAGGCTAATCTAAAAAAATGCAATATAAACATCGAGAACTGGGAAGCTCTGGCCCATGAACGATCTAACTGGAGGTTGGCCTTTCACAAAGGTTCTATGGACTTTGAAGAAGCCCGAGTGCAAGGTGAAAGGGAGAAACGTGCTAAGTGAAAAGTACGTCGAACGAATCCTTTACAGGACCATCTTCCATCTGGTAACCTGTGTCCTCACTGTGGGAAGCTGTGTGGATCTAGAATTGGCCTCCACAGTCACTTACGGACCCATCGCTCGAGTCTACACAATTTTCTTTAGAATTTTCTCCTTTTAAAATCTCCTTTTTGTAATTTTTATTCTGGAAGACAATCTTACTTGGTCACGAGTGATCGCCTGATGTTTCCATCATCCAGAGTAAAGAACTCCACTTCAGGACCTTGGACAGCTCCCCCAGCTAGATTGCTCTTTGTGATGGATAAATTTCATTTTAAATAGACATCTCCCCACAACCAGGAGATGAGTGGCACCCAGTCAGGGCCAGCCTTAGTGATGGGTAAGCTGGGTGGTCCACCCTGGGCACTGAGCTGAAGGAGGCACCAAGCTAATGCTGGCTCAGCTTGTCTGAGCGTGGAAAGCTAAGCAGGGTCAGGCCTGGTTATTACTTGGATGGGAGACCCCTCCTCTAGTTTCCTGCATTGAGCAGGGGGTTGGACTCCATAGCCTTGTAGGCTCCTTCCAACTCTATGATCTATGAATCTAAGCTTGCTGGCATAGTGTTAGTTGAGTGTATTGTCTGCACTGAGTGAGGGTGAGAAAAAGCAGTGTCTATAGTGTTTTTCAAAGCGCTACAGGCTGTGTGAGTACTCACTATGAAAATTAACTTCCATCAATTAGCTTCAAAGTATGTTTCTTTTTCAATTGCCAGTTTGATCTATTTTGTTCTAAACCAAAATCAGCAAAATACAGCTTTGCTTCACTGGGTTTTGCAATTCTACACAACCCACATATACTTGGCAATACTGCAAAACTGACTGGGTGAGGGGAACCCCAAAGGTGCTCTTTGCCCAGGATACTATTCATCCTAGGGCCAGCCCTGCACCCAGTACATAGAGGCAACATTTATTGGGGGTGGTGTGGGACAGTGAGGGTGGAAACACACATTGCCAGAGGTATGAGGTCACTACCTGAAACAACATCCTCTCATTGAGTTCATGCCTAGTCCCTCATAAGGTGTGTTAACACTGTGTGTTGTGGCATCATCACATCATGTAACTTCATGCCCTAGTCCATATCACTGGCTGCTACTCATGGGGAGAAGAAAATGTCTGACATGGTAATATCACATCATGCGGAAATGTCTAATGCAGCCTCCTCCAACCTGCTGCCCTCCAGATGTGTTGTTGGGCTACAACTAGTATTCTCCAGCCATCAGCTGGCTGAGGATGCTGGAAGTTGTAGTCCAACACATCCGGAGGGTGCCACGTTGGAAAAGGGTGGTAGAATGTTTAGTTAATTAGTCCCATTTCTGTACTTGAGCATTAGATTTTAACATTTTACATTTGCCTTGATTTTATTTTATTTTTTTAAACCCTCAGTTCTCTTGATTTTTTATATCACTTTGAACTTTTAGCCTAACCTCTTAAAATATCTGCAATCTCTCCCAATTTGTATTACCCATAAATTTAAGTATGATGTCCACTCCTTTATTCAAGATAACATCAACAAGTTAAAACATCTCAGAAGCAAGCTGGTAATGGATTTTTGCCAGCCATTAGTAAATGAGATGACAGCTAAGCCCACTGTTGAGTTGCTGCCCATGGGGGAAAAAATCAATTAATCTTATCAGTAAAATTGTTATTTAAAACTGTTATCCGTCAAATTAGTTAATATGATCAAATAAGACTTTTTTATTTGCTAAAGTTATTATGCACATCAATCTGGAAAAGGATGGTATAAAGATTCACATGGCAAATTGACAAAAGATACCATGTAAGTAGTAAGGTGATGTTTTATTTGACCAAGTTCATTAAAAAAATCAATGAATGGACTTCATTATTCTTTGACACCCTCAAAAACCACTAAGCACTTGGATTACTTTCATTGCCTGTGTCTATTCCATGTTGGTCAAATATAAAGTATTCCATTACCTGCCATACAATATGAGTATAACACTCAAAATTATATGTTTAAGGCGCCTGTGTAGACATACGAGATCACAGGACTCCTTTATTTGACAGGTATGGCAATGAAATGTTCTGACACATCAAGAACTATACTTATGTCACAAAATGCATCAATACAAATACTGGTTCTGGTAAAACCTTATATATCCTTTCCCAGCCCCTGCAAAAACATATGCAGCCCTTACATTAGAGTTCCAACATTGGGAGAGATGAAAAAACGTGGGGCGGATTGGGGCATGGTATTGGCAGATCAAAGGAGGCTTTGGATTCTGCTTGCAATAGGAGGGAAATAGTTAAAGAACAAGAAAAAAGCTGATGAGGAAGAGGAAATAATAACAACAAATACCCGTCTTGTATTCCCACCCTGGAGGGCTTGTGCTGGCAGGGCTTTGGATGTCTTGGAGGCTCTCCTGTTGAAACTCTCTGCAGAGGTAGATAGGTTTGCCCTGCCCATAACTTTAGTTTCAAGCTAAACAGAATTTAAATGTGAGGGTTATCTGGGCAAACATGCATACCTGTGCATGCAAACAGGGACTGCAAAATGTACCTCTTAAAGAGCATCTAAAAAAAGCTAGTGATAGAGTGATAACTAACTGTTGATTTCCTGCTCAGATGAGCAGTGAATGGGGGCCGTTGTTTTCTTTATTTGACTCCCTCTGGGAACAGATGCTACCCTGAAAAATCCTGGCATCATATGAGCATTGCAGCGTAAATTATTACCAGAGGGATTGCGGACAACAATGTTTAACAAACTGATTAGAGCAATAAAACTCCCACCCCAGCAGTAGAAGTGGCTGCTGAATATTTTCTGATCTATGGAGGGGAAAGAAATTTGGTATATCTCATTGGTTGGAGATAACTAACAAGAGAGCATTGCATGCTAATTGGTTCACGGTGACCATTAACCACTGGTAGGAGCTGGAGGTCCAGTTCCTTATGTGATGGTGGAGTTTTTCAATGTTGAGATAGAATGGGCTGATCACTTCCTCTGTACCCCACTCTAAAGTTGCTGAACAGGTAGATAATAGGGCTGCTCTGATTTTAAAACATTAATAGAAAGGCTACAGCCCCTTCAAATTAATGGGTGCAACAGGGTCAAATGGGTGCAACTGGGAAGGGAATACTTGTCAAAACAACACCTGTCTGACTCTGATCTATCCAATATTTTTTCCAGTCATGCCACAACTCTTCTAGCATTGAAGGAGGCTCCACTGGGTTCACAGCCTTTTGAACTCCAAAATTCTGGGTGTATGAAACAAGCAAGACCCCACTCCTTTCCCCATTCCTGAGTCCTCAAACCCTGAGTGACAAGCCTAGCGGATCCCCACTCTCCATCTTGGTGCCTCCAGAAGCTCACCAGTTACTGTTCCTGTAACTGACTTCTCTGCACAGACCTGCCTGTTGTGATCAGATTCCCTCTCCAAATTACTGGCAATGCACCCACGCTCCCCTACCCTAATTGCCAGTTTCCCTATGATATACAATGCAGAGGACATGAAAAAAATCTGCTTCCTTTAGCCAATATTTACTTATTTATTATTTGAATATTTATAAGTCACCTTTCTGGACCAGGTCCATCCAAGGCAGTGACAACAAGCAAACGAATATAAAATAAAATATAAAATAAAATAAAATTTTTGTGTGCCCCAAAAATCCTACTCAGCCCTTCCACAACCAGCTATTTCTACACTGTGACCCAGGGCCAACACCAAAAGAGGGCAATGAAGGTGGGTGCTGGCTTTATTTAGCCCATGCTTGCTTTGTCCCTGCATCAATTGACATGGCATTGTGGCATTGGATGCACACTGACATCTGCATGCCCTGCTCCTCAGGGCATGAGGGTGGACAGAATGCCGATCTCCCCCCCCCCAATATCATTTGCAAGTGGGGGCAAGGATTGGTTTAATATTGCCGACAACTTATTTCCACCTAGGGTTTTATAGTGTCGTCACTGGTTCCACCATTTTGAAATGAGAGAGATTTGGATTAAGTGCCCTGTCTACAGCTCACCCAGGAGAACAACAACTGAAAGGTTTCTTACAGTTGATGGGAAATCTTTGATGGTGGAAGGGGGGCTGCAGCAGGAAGTATATCCCTGCAGGAATATACCAAGCAGAAGCTTTTTGTTTGTAGTCTCAGTGTCTTAAGGAGTCATCCATTCCCCTGGCTCTTCGGGGACCTGTGACACTGTCCCCTTAATCTTCTGCATTTATAGTCAGGTTACTGTCACCAAATTCCCTTTCAAATATATCTTCCTCAAAGCCACACACACACGTTTGAAATTTTCTGGCTTGACTGCAAGGTGTTCTCTTTACGATGTGTTTGGAAGTATGGCCTAACCCAGAAAGAAGCTGTCCAGTACCTTGACAGGTGCAGGGACATGACAAACCATTCCTCCTGTCTCTGTGTTAACTTCGAAGCCCTTTCCAGGCTGAATGCAAAGTGATGATTTGGCAGTCTCTTGATATTCCACATTTACAAAAAATAAAAAAGCTGTGTGTGTGTGTGTGTGTGTGTGTGTGTGTGTGTGAGACATAGTGAGAAGAAAGTGTAAATAAACTTCTCTCTCATAGACTGAACATACAATAATGCCAGGATGGGGAACGTGTGGCCCTCCAGATTTTGTTGGACTGCAACTTCCATCAGCCCTAGCGAGCACAGTCAATGGTGAAGGATCATGGGAGTTGCAGTCCAACAACATCTGGAGGACCACATGTTCCCCATCCCTGCCATAATGTCTGTGTCCAAGGAACACTCTCTGGTCCAATTCTATTTGCTTCTTCACAGTTCTCCTTCTTTATATCTTTCTTTATAAGTGCATGGCCTTTGTTGTTGTTGTTAGCACTGAGTATTTGCATGCCATGAGATCAGTAATGCAGGTGTTCTAGAACAGGGGTGGGCAGAAGGTAGATCTGGATTACTGTAACACGCTCTACGTGGGGCTGCCTTTGAAGAGTTTTTGGAAACTTGAGCTGGTTCAAAGAGCTGCTGCCAGACTGCTACAGGGCGCACACAATTCCTTTGTTACAACAGCTTCACTGGCTCCCAGTCTGTTTCCAGGCACAATTCAAAGTGCTGATTATGACCTATTAAATTCTGTATGGCTTGGGTGCAGGTTATCTGAAAGACCGTGTTCTCCCTTATGAGCCTGCCCATACCCTGAGATCTTCAGGGGAGGCCCTTCTCTTGGTTCTGCCACCATCACAAGCACGCCTGATGAAAACGTGGCAGAGGGCCTTCTCAGTGGCTGCCCCAACACTCTGGAATTCCTTCCGCAGGGAGGCTAGAGTGGTGCCCTCCTTGCTTTGTTTCCAGAGGCAGGCAAAAACTGTTTTGTTCCAGCAGGCCTTTGGGAATAGTCTGGACCTGTGAGAATGCGATGGATTAGCACTGTTGTTTATATTGTTATCACTGCTTTAATTTTGTAATTTTAATATTATAGTCAAATTAATTATATTCTTAACTTTTTAATATGTCTATTTATATGTTTTAATTGTACAAGTCTTAATGTTGTAAAGCCACCTTGAGTCCCAGTACTGGGGAAAAGGCGGGATATAAATAAATATTTTTATAATAATGATATAATAATATCCACCTTCCTTTACCGCCAGATGTTTCTAAACCTTTGTTTACATAATCTCATCCCAAGATGAAAGAGAGATGATGCCTCTTCTTCTGTTATGGTTCAGTGCATCTAGGTGGGTTTTTTCTCATGTTATATATCATTATTTTTAGATACCTTACTAGTTTATTTACCTCTTGGCTTTGCATATTTTAACCCATTTTGAACCTTCCGGACAGGGTGAGTTGGAAATCTCATCATCATCAGCAACACAAAAACTAAGATCAGAAAACCCCATTTAAACGGTTTTACCTTAGGGGGTCTGATAGGATAAAACAGAGGTGGGCAACTTCAGGAAACCTAGGGAGCATTTTTGCCCCACCCCTTTACAGGCTGCTGCATAACCCAAAAATTACTGTGTTTTTTTAAATTGTGAAAGAAAGAAATTTGCCTGGAGTACTATGGAGCACCAAAAAGGTCAAATTTAGCTTGTTTACTATGGAGTCATTTAGGGCTCCATAGCAGCTATGGAGCCTTAAAAGGATTCAAATTTAGCTTGCAAACAAACTAAGTGTGACCTTTTTGGCACTCCATAGTGCTCCAGATACCCATTTTCATACATTTTTAAAAACATTTTTTTCAGGGGGTGGCAAGGGGCACATGTGCCCATGGGCCATATGTTGCCCAGCCCTGGGATAAAAGGCTACTTGATAATGCATAATGTTGTTTTGCACTTGACAAATATATCAATATATATATTAAAAAGAACCCTTCTTATTCTAGTGGTGGTTATAGCTTGAAATGTTAATCACACAATTGGCAACTTGGACCAGCTGATGCAGGTGTACACACACATATGTCTGATCCTTACATTCCTTCTAAATTAAAAATAAAAAGGAGTGGAAGGATCACAGGAACTGGGCATAATAACTGGGTACAAATGCACATGCACATGTCACACATCGTACATTGCATCGCACATGAGATGCGGAAGTGGTGGGCCAGCTGCTGCCCCATTGCACAGCTGCGATTTCCAGTCCAGATTGTGTGAGCCAGTCCTCCAAGTCCCCTTTCCTTTTTAGCCCATTCTAGCTGACCCAGATTAGTCTAGCCCAGCCAGATTTGGGGGGACTGCCATAGTTTTTCACAATGTGGCCATGCATAACAGACTTGAAGAGAAGGTGTGCAGTGTCGGGTCTGAAAACACCAGCTATCTCTTGGAGGCAGGAGGCAAAGAAGGTGCGGGGTGGCTGGATTCATTCCCTCCTTCTGGATGCTATCAGAGCACTGGCCTTGCACACATTGACCCAATACAGTAAGGATCATTGGGCATAGTCCTAGGCATTAGATACCAGGATTGACCCCACTTAACACATATGAAATGCATCTAGCAAGGACAAATTCTCCATGGAAGGCAGTTTCCGTGCAGCTCCATAGCTTATAAGTACTGGCTGTACTGAAAGGGGACCCTGCCTGGACATCTCTGTGCAAAAGCCCTAAAGGTGTCCTTGAGAACAGCTGCAGTGGAGAAGACATTTTACAAGGCTAGGTGGACTCGTTTTATGGGTATGGGCAGCAACATTTTATGGAGTACATGAAATTATCACAAAAGGGCAAACAGCTTGTCCTTCAGTTTTCCCACATACCCTCACATACCCTTTATTGGGATGGTGGTGGTGGTGGTAGTGGGGAATATTCAGCCTTGAGAGCCCAACATTTTGCCCTTGGTAACTAGGGATGGACTAATCGTCTTCTGCTTCACTTTCTATAATGTTCACATTTTTTAAAGCAGAAGTTCATTCCGTCTCATTTCCACATCACTTTGCAATTTAAGAAAATAGTCTGCAAAAAAACCTGGGTGCATTTTTGTATACAATTTCCCATAATGTACACATTTCTTCTGTACTCATTTTTTGATTGGAGAACTGCAGCACAAAATTCAGAGAATCGCAGAAACCAAATGATAATCATGTTCTGGTTTGTGTATTTATCCAGGCAGTACATAATATTAAAATGTGAACCAAACAAATTTCTTCCCAATCCCTAAAAGTCCTTTGGCCAATAGCAGGCTGCAGGCATGCTATTGGATGAATATCCAATGTCCTCTGTAAGCCAACTACATTCTGCCCTTGCAAGGGAAAGAGATGGATAATATAATAGGGTTTCTCCAACATTTTTGTCTCCCACGATACTAGAAGAGAAACTTGGGAGGCAACCAGATTCTATATAAAGAGCTGCTAATTCCTGTTTAGTTTTCTCCCCTTTATTACTAATCATATCACTGCAAACATAGTTTACAGCAATATAAATAGGAGCTGTAGCTGGAGGGAATTGTGCAGCTTCTGTCAAGTTTTCAGCACCCAAATGCGAAACAGAAGCAATTAAACTCTGAGGGGAAAATGAAACAGCGTGGAACATATCAAAAACCGGGTCATGAATTCACACAGATGGGAAAGCCAGGAAACTGTGGGAAAGCGGGATTTGATTGACTCACCATCAACAGCAAATGAGCCATTGGTGGTTTACTGTCAATTTTTTGCTTTTTAATCCACAAGTTCCAGAGGTGAAGTTGCCCTCCTGTCTGTGTTTGGGGGGGGGGGAGGGAAAGAGAAAGGCAGAAGAAACAAAATGCAGGAAATGCAAGTAGAAGTAGAGGCAGGTTAAACTCCTGTGTAATTACAGTCTTGGCTTAAGTAGGATTGACTTAAGGCAGGGCCGGTGCTACCATTAGGCCAACTAGGCAGCTGCCTAGGGTGCAGGGCTAAAGAGGGCGCCAGAAACGCCTTGGAAAAAAAATACAGCGCTCTCAAGTGGGAAGGGGGGGTGCTAAATATCTGACCTTGCCTAGGGCACCAAACTGCCTTGCACCGGTCCTGACTTAAGATGTCCTTACCAGGTCCGGTGGCAAAGGTAGGCCTAGTCAGGCAACTGCTGAGGGCCCAGCAGGGGCACATTGACAAGAGCCCCCTGGATTTGCTCCTCCTTTTCAGCATTGCCACCTGTTTCTTCATCTGCCTCTCACTCTGGCCCAGACGACAGAGGTGGTGAGGAGGTGAAGCAGAAGAGGCCACGGCATGCTTACTCAGTGGCTCTCTGCCTGTCAAGCAACAAGTGGTAGTAGCAGTGATGAGAAAGAGGATGAGGAGCAACAGCAGCTGGTGATCATGGTGGTGAGAATGTCAACTCATTGAGGGCGGGGGTCCATTGAGTGTGTCTTGCCCAAGGGCCCTCAAAAACCTGGAGCCAGCACTGGTCCTTACAATAGAGACAGTAGCAGCCACTGGTACTTAATCTGTGGCAATGACGCCCCCCCCCCCTTGCAGCAATCTAAGGCTATGAATAATAAAGTCAACAAAAGCTTTTCAGAGAGATGGCATTGCAATTTTTATGTTTTGTTCTCCTGTGGGGTTCTATGATTTTGTGGATATTTTTCCGTCGTGCTTTGAGCTGTACCCTGGAAAAGCTGAAACTAGCCACCAGAATTATTACCAGTGTGGCGTAGTGGTTAGGGTGTTGGACTGGGACTCGGGAGATCCGGGTTCTAGTCCCCGCTCGGCCATGAAAACTCACTGGGTGACTTTGGGCCAGTCACTGACTCTCAGCCTAACCTACCTCACAGGGTTGTTGTGAGGATAAAATGGAGAGGAGGAGGATTATGTAAGCCGCCTTGGGTTCCTTGTAGGAAAAAAGGCGGGGTATAAATACAATAAATAAATTTTAAAAATACCAGCACTGCAGCAATAGATGTGTCGATGGTCTGGTGTGATGCTCAGAGGCACCTGTTGAGCAGCACCCATGATACTGATCATGGCACACTTGATACATATCATAGCACTCATCATGAAAATGCAATGTCATATTGTTTACTTTATTATACTTCGTATTAGTCTGCTGCATTAGGGGGGCATTGCCACAGCCTTGACATTCTTCTGTCCTCATTACATGCCCAGACCCATTTTGAAACTTTTTTTTTTTTTGAAACAACATCCTTTGTAATTGCTTTCAAATGTGATGCTTCATTTTTATATCTATTTGCTGTTTATCATGGGTCACTTTGGGCATGGTCTACTTTGGAAAAGTGGCACACATACACACACACACACACACACACACACTAAATTAAGCTTAATGGATTTTTCCAAAATGTGAAAGCATTTGTTTGCTGTCTGCATACCTGCATGAACAGTGATGCAGCTACGGTATTTAAAAAGAAAGAGAGAGCAAGATTTCATGACCCTTTCTACAAGGCCCTGACATTCAAGAACAGGATTTTGCCCCCCTTATTGGTTAAAAATAACTACAACAGAAGCTGCTTGCTATCCAGTCTAATCTAGTCAGCTTCACTGACTGCCCTGATGAATACTGGACTAGGAAAGGGAGCTGCCATTAGGAAATGGAGCACACAGGCTTATTGTTTGTACACAGCTTAAGAAAGGGCCATTTGAGCAATGTTTGCTTACACACACACACACACACACACACACACACACGGCATGCATAGAAAGCAGAGTCTGGGATGCCACTTTATCTGTGTTGGCCCAAACCATTGTTTGCCATGCAACAGATACAGATGGTATTTAGGGTCATGCTGTCAGATACATATGTAATGGGCAGAACAGACAACAACAGTCTGAATTTTTCTGAGTACTGATGTTGGGTATTCCCATCTTGGTCTTCTGCATGCCATTAAACCAGTTTAACATAAAACAGCCTCCTTGCCCCAACCTACTTAGGGTTCTAAGGAAAGGGATAAACCCCCTTGAATGCCAATTTTCTTGGTAGAAAGGCAGGGCACAAATTAAATAAATGAACAACCGCAGTAGCCTAGAAGCTCACTTTGCATTTGTTCCTGGAGGCTGGTATTCAATTACAGCAATACCTTGGATTGCAAGTAACTTGGTTTGAGAGCGTTTTGCAAGACAAGCAAAATTTTTAATATTTATTTAATTTTTTTTTACTTGATATACAAGCGTCGTCTTGCAATACAAGTACTGTAGTACGGCTTAAATTAAAAATCTCTGTACACATTTTTTTGGGGGGGATTTCGTTTTGATATAAGAGTGTTTTGGATTACAAGCACCTTTCTGGAACGAATTATGCTCTCAATCCAAGGCATGACTGTATGTTCTTTTAACATAGTGTGGATTTTAGGCAACAGGGGTTCTTTAAGCCAACTGGGATTTCACACTTTAGACTAGCTGCAGTTTCCAAACAGTCTTCGTGGGCAACCTGTTTTGGAATGTGTCGCAGTAATCCAAACGTGATGGTGTCCTGGTAACCTTTCATCATAACATCAGGTGTGCTCCAGCCATGAAACAGAGAATCCTGGCTAGCACAACACTGCTGGAATGCTGGTAATGACCATTACATTAAATATCAACATCATCAGTATACTAATAGCCAACTTGGTGATCCAGGGCCTATCAGCAAGGCCATAGAGCAGGGACACCCACATATAGCCTCCAAACTCAGCAATTGTGCCACAATACTAGAATAGGATCCGGGCTAGGTGTGTAGGAAGTTGATGATCTATCTCTGGAGCTCAGCAGTCTCATATGACTGTGCAATGGGAAATGAGGAAATTCCCAGTTGTTTACTCCCCTAATGATTACTTGTGGATCCATAACTTGTGTAAATATTCAATCTAAGGATTTGACTACAGGGAGACTGGGGGAATACTCCCTAATGATAGCAAGACAATTTGTTATGCAAGTCAGTCCTAAAGAGTCTGGCTTAACATTAGTATAACTCCACTGAGCAACAATTTAACCCAGTATGAATACTAAGATAATCATACCATCTCCATAATGTGCAGTGTGTTAATTGTGCCAAGTTTACTGGTGATGAGAATTATCTTCCTCCATGAAAAATCTGAGTGACTTCTCTGGGAGTACAATTCACAGAATATAATGTTTAATCAACATGAATGAGTGTGGCAAAAGCTGGGCATTATTGCACTTTTCATATAATGACTTTAATGGACTCCATCTGGCCTATGCACAATATGAGCTGTGAAACATGCCTCTAAGGTTTATAGGACAAAATTGCACAGTACTGCTTGTGAAATAATATGTGACTGTGTATAATTAAAGGTGCTTATGTGGTGCATGCTCTGATGGGTTGGTGTTGGGAGTATGCAGCTTTTGGTAGGATTTTAACATGTAGGGCCATGCATCATCAGTATTATGAGCCAGTGTAGCGTAGTGGTGAGAGTGCTGGTCTGGGACTCGGGAGATCCGGGTTCTAGTCCCTGCTTGGCCATGAAACTCACTGGGTGACTTTGGGCCAGTCACTGACTCTAAGCCTAACCAACCTCACAGGGTTGTTGTGAGGATAAATGGAGGAGGAGGAGGAGGAGGATTATGTAAGCCGCCTTGGGTTCCTTGCAGGAAAAAAGGAGGGGTATAAATATAATAAATATAATATAAATATAATAAAAAGTATGATTGAAATATGAACACTGGAAATTTTATGTTAAAAAGAGTAAAACAGAAGAACATGCTCTCCAATGGACTGGTTAAGTTATTAGAACAGGGGTGAGCAGAAGGTTGCGCTTCAGATATTTTGGACCTCAACTCCCAAAAACCCCTGCCAGCATGGCCAATGGTCAGGAATGTCCAAAACATCTGGAGATCTTCTTTCTGCCCACCCCTGAAGCAAAGAAGACCCTTTCTACTTTCATTCTTGTGAAGCCTATCTGTTGCTCCTTGGAAGCTGCCTATTGGACTCAGGTGCTTCATAGTTGTGGTCAGGGGACCTGGATTCAATCTGAGGGTCTGACATGGCATGCAAATGCCTATCGTGTGTTGGACAATGCATTTCCTAAGGTGCTTTGGTAGGAGCAACAGGCTCTTGTTAGAAGCCAAAAAATGGCAGCTTCCCCTTTTAAATATCTGCAAATTTAGATTGGAAATTAGAAATGTTTAGATCAAAGGGCAGCGATAAGTTTCTAAATGTGCTGACAAAAATGCTAGATCAGAAAAAAAGGCCAGTATTTTAAGAAGAAAAGATATCAAATTAAGTGTTGTTCTCCCCCTCCCCCCGTTCCTATGGTTTCTGTTTGTTTGTTTATTTGTTTATTTTCTTTCAAGGATTTTCAATTGCTGAGTAGAGCTTTTTCCATATTTGGTGGTAATGTATTCTGAATATTGTAGAATACTGTCTACATTCTGTAAGTTGATACACTGTTGCTCATGAGTAAGTGCTAAGACACATTTAGCTACTTCAGACATGAACATAAGTTTCTGGAACGAGCTGCTAAATCTTATTGAACAACCTTAGCCTGCAACGTCCTGTTCTTCCTCTACCAGTCAGTGTGACACCTTCCCTCCACAAAAGCCCAAGCGGCTGCCTTTCCTAGGGAAAACTAGCTTTGGGTGGGGGAAATGGACTGGAGTAGAGAAGTGGTGGGCAGAACAGGTTAGACATTTCCTTTCCACCCTCCCTGCTCTGCTGCAAAATCCCCCTTCTGAAGTGGCTTTTCCCCAGAAAAAATATATGTGTGTATTTATGGAATGTGCAGCTCTATCCTCAAAGTGACAGTCACGCTGTCTCATCTCTCTCTATGGGGAGCTATATTTGGTGACTCCAGCATCAGAGATGACTGGGTCCTTGGGTTCCTCTCGCCCACATACTCCCACTGGCGTTGCACAATGTTGCACTGGTGGTTGGGGCCGATTCCCGAACAGACCCCAGAGCTGCTACACTCGTCTGACCATTATTCCAAGTCAAGCAGCTGGTTTATCGATAAACCAGATCGGTACTACCCACCTTCCCTGAAGCAGGGGAGAGCCTCCTATAGAAGCTCATAAGATGACTGCTGCTCCCTCTAGTGGGCATCAGGCAACTGCTGGCTATATTCAGATAGTCCTGATCCATAAGAAAACGTGGTTAAAACACGATGAAAGTTGATACTGATTAAGATTCTCCCCCTAGCAGGGCAGCCAGAATTTGTCTGAGCTGCTTCTCCCAGCTTTAAAGCCTTACAGAGCATTGGATGATGGCAGGAAAAGTGTGCTGTATGGCTGGGTAGCAGCAGATGTAGTAGGGTGGCTGTGTGATGTGATGTTATTTGGGTTTAAATGTAAAGTGTATAGGTGGTAAGAATAACGTGTCTGTGTATTAAGTATAAGTATGTATTCCTGCTGTATCTGGGTGAGTGAGAAAGGATGGGCAGGAAGAATGGTGTATTTGCAGATGTGACATGATTGGCTGAGAGAGTGAGAAGGGGGGGTGGAGCCTGTGTTATATAAACAGTGGGCGGTGCTATTCAGGCCGGAGGTTTTTGTGGGGATGTGTGGAGGGTGTGTGGGGAGGGCGAGAACAGTTGTTGAGGGAGGATTGGTACTAGGATAAGATAGTACATTACTTAGGATTAACTGAAACTTACACATAACACTTATTTCCAGAACTGGTTGTGTTTTAGAATAAACTTTTCTTTGTTATTTGGAACAGCCTGTGTGGGAAGCTGTGCTTATTGTACTGGTCGTCAAAGAGGTATAAGGTAGGGATTAGACATCCCAAGGTCAGTGTGAGAGGTGTAAGGGTTAGAGGAAAAGAAAACCCCAACCTTATGTAAGCACACCCAGAGATCCCAGTAAGGAGGGCTAGCTTGAGGCCCTGTTGAGGGGTGGGGTGTGACAGTGGCCATGTGTCCTCTTTTACAGAAGACAGTCCTCTATTTGGAGGCATCCTCTATTTGAAGGGCTGTCCAGTCCAAGTCTGGCGGAAAGATGAAGACCCATCAGAAGGAAGAGCTGGGCCTTGGAGCTGCCCTTCAACGGCACCTGGGCAGCAGGTGTGCCAAGCAAGGCACACAGGTCACCTGGTCACAGTCTTCCACACGAAGGTGAGAGATACTGTATCTCTATTTAAATTGTAATAATTATTTCTGAATTTGCATCTATACAAATAGCATATGCAAATTTTATGCAAAGCAGTGTCCTCTTTTGTCCCTTTTTTGGCTACCATATAGCAAGGAGGGAGGGAGGGGGAAGACAGAAGAAGCAGGGCCTGGTTTTGCCTTTGCCAAGGCCCAATATTTCTCTTATGGCCTCTGCAGGCCAAAACCTGGATCCCAGTTATGGCTCCCAGACCATTATCTGGGAACCACAGCTGTAGCCCCTCGTTCTTGTGTGCGCTCTCAGCCCACACTGGACCTACAGGTTATGTATGTGAGCCTGGTGCACCATTACTCCTTAGCACAAGCTGTGGAAGGACTCAAGCTGTTTAAATAGCCATTTCAGTTCTTCATACAGCAGCTGCTACCTGTGCGCAGAGCCAATGGATCGATAAACCTGACAATTAGGCGAGAGTAACCAAACGTTCTGTTCTTCTCTCCTTTTGTTGTTCCCTTCAGTCTTCATGTCATTTATATATGACCATCCGGGGCATATACCGGAGCTGTGCTCATATCAGGTATGCCCCAGCGTCGCATGAATTGCGTGTAATTACACAGATCAAAAATGAGAACCAAATGGGGAAAACACTGCATTTACAATATTTGTGCCTATAGCTAATGTACAGGTACAGTGCATCTCCCGCTGCTCTTCCTGCTAGAATAATTCGCTTGGCCATAACGAAGCACATTAGAAAGCAGAAACGGAAGAACACATCGAAGGCTCCTCCGGAGTTTCAGGGGAGAGGAAGAGAAAGATAAGGGAATCCACCTCACAGCCAGATGTGGGGCAGCTGCATATCATGAAGGCAGCCAGCATGTATCATATTCTGATTTCACAGCCTATCCATGGCTTACTGCTGAGTAAACACACAAAGGACCAAGCTGCATAAGGATAACCTGACCAGATCAGGCCAGCCCTGTAGTATCCTCATTTCTAATAGTGCAGCCTTCCCCAACCTGGTGTCCTGCAGATGTGCTGGACTTCAACTCCCATCATTCCCAGCCAGCCTGAGGTGGTGGCTCTGATGTGCTTGCAAATGGAAAATGGCATGAGTGGAGGCTTCTTTATTCTTTTTAAGCAGGACTGCTTTGTGTTGTTGTGAGGATAAAGTGGAGAGGAGGATGAGGATTATGTAAGCCGCCTTGGGTTCCTTGCAGGAAAAAAGGCAGGGTATAAATATAATAAATAAAATAAATAAATAGAATGGTGATGACCCCACTGAAGAAAATGGATAAACCTCTTTTTGCATAGAGCTCCGTTTGCACTCCAGAGCCCCCCCCCCCCGAGCTTCAGATCACAGGTCAGAAGTCAAATATTTACACATATGGAGGATGCTCCTTAATATCTTTAGACTTCCCTTCCCTTGGCTGATATCCCCACCTCAATAAAATTAAATCTGCCTACAATCTACAGTCATGCCTTGACTGTAGATTGTAGCCTGTAAATCTGGCTACAATCTACAGAGCATAATTCGTTCCGGAAATGTGCTTGTAATCCAAAACACTCTTATATCAAAACGAAACCCCCCCAAAAAAATTTGTACAGAGATTTTTAATTTAAGCTGTACTACAGTACTTATATTGCAAGACGTCGCTTGTATATCAAGTAAAAAAAATATTAAATAAATATTTAAAAATTTGCTTGTCTTGCAAAACATTCTCAAACCAAGTTACTTGCAATCCAAGGTATTACTGTATATCAATTAAAAAAGAAAGAGAAAAGAAAAAAATGAACTTTAAACAGCTTGGTAAAACATTTTAGGCTGCCTTTAAGGGTGGAACTCTTTCAAGGCACCATAAATGCTATGTAATTTTGCAAGAACAACAACAAAAATCTGTACTACATCTGCATGCAACAATTGTTTGGATTCATTGTACGCTCTCTCTCTCTGTGTGTGTGTGTGTGTGTCTGTGTGTGTGTATAGCAGTAAAATATTCAGACATCACCCACTGCCTAAGATTTCATCAATCTAAGCAATGTAAAATGAACTTATTGTTTCACACATACACCCCAAATTACAATCACCTCTGTAGTGCCAATTCCCACCTGTAAAACAGGCACAGCAGGATCTACACCAGACACAGAGGGAAATGGGGAAAGTCTATAAGACTTATTTAAATTATACTGGGCGATCTTCGGCTGTAAGATGCTGTACATGTACAATGTGGAAATCAGGTTTTAAAGCATTTGAGGACACACCGCTCAGAATGCACCACTGGCACTATGCATATTATTCATACTGAACAGAACATGCAGGTTTTGTGGAGAATCTAGGATTCAATACAGCACCTTCTGAGTTCAATGTAGGTCATGTCCCTGCTTTCTCCTTAGTAGTGGGCAGCACTCTGTCCCCTTCCCTCCTGCATTCCTGCCAAACATGGTCATTATGCAGGCAAAAAGCCACATGGCTTTATTAAACACCTCTGGGTTGTATTCACAGCTTGAACATCAATGACAGACGCGTCTTCTGTGACTGGTGATGTGCAGAAGAAGTGTACTCAGTGATTTGGCAGCATTCTTCCTTCACAGGCACCTTCCCCCTGAAAGTGTTATGCTTCTGTTTCCCTGGGTGTGTTATCGTTCTCCTTTGGTGCCTCCAAATATTTCCCTCATCAACAACGCCTTGGGGGAAAAAAAAGTTGTGTTTGTAATCAGGATGTGAACTGAAGGGGGTGGTTAAAGATGTACTAAGTCAAAACGGGCGGCAGCCTACCGAAGGAACATTCAGCAGCAATACAGGTAATGGGAGTTATTATTGGTGCGTGTGTGCGTGAGCAGCAGAGTGCGTGTTCGCATGGGAGATTTAAAATCCTGTCTGTGTGCTAGCAGAGGCCTGTTATTCCACACACAGATCTTCCAGATCTCAGCTCCCCCCTTTTCGCAGCGTGCACCGTATTGTGAAGATGCCAGCCCAGCCTGCCTATAATCCAACTTGCTTCCAGCTTCTCCGTTTGCAGATTAATCCATGGAGTCAGGAAACACTCTGTAATACCACAGGTCTAATTCTACCTGTTTATTCACTCAGCAAGTAAAGTTCTACAGAGTATACATTTCCTAGTTACAGTCCATGTGCAGAGTATAAATGCATAGCAAGCATTACATCCAGTGGAGTAAGTTGAGCTTCACTCCACCTCAGCAAAGGCGTTACATTGTTGCAGTGACAGTCCTGCCTCTCTCTAAGATGGCTTCAGACAGAAAACAAGTTAGCATGTCATCAGAACATACAAACCATGTGACTAGCTCATAATGCTCCCACGGTCTAGGCATCCCATGCGAAAAACACGAGAACCCAGAAAGACATAATAAACTTGTTTACAGCCATTCTGTTCTTTCCATGTGTAAACAGTGTGCTACAGTTGGTGAAGTGATACATATCACAACAATCATCTGCTATTTTTTTTTGCCCAGCATTTTAAGAAGGGGTGTAAAATGTAGGGCAGGTCCTCAGTGGCTGAAGGAAATCGCCCATGAGGGAACAGAAAGGGTATTTGTATTAAATATTTGGGGGAAGTATTTCAAATACATTGTCCTGTAGCTACGTACTCTCCCATTCCATACACCACTAAGTCCTAGTAGCACTGATAGCTGTCTAGTTTTTCAGACTTCAGAATTATGCTGCACCGCAGCCTGTGCTGTGGCCCACATTTACACAGAAAAAAGAACATAAATGCTTCCATGCAGTGCTCAGACTACAGGAGGGGAGAGGGCTTTTGTGTGATTGCTTCCTTAGTTATTATTTTTGAAGGCTATTCAGGCATGATTGGCCCCCTACCTCTGTTCAAGTCCCTCCACCATGGCTTCCTTGCCTGGATCTCTCCACCATCACTCTCTTCAGAGAGTTCCAGTGGTCTCAGAATTTTCTCAAAAACTACTCTTTGATTCCCACACTTTTCTAATGGGAGAAACAGGTGTTTAGCTGATCTATAATGGGAGCATGCTGGGAATGGTAGCTTCTCAAAGGCATCCTGGGAAGGCTTGTTACAGGGTGTCATAAGGCCAGGAAGAAGGAAGAACTGGAGATGAAGGGCATGTTCACATGTTTGGCTAAAAACCCTACAGGGTTGACCCTGCCATTGTATATGTTGGACAATGTGTACAGCAGGATCATATGTTGTTGTGAGAGAATCAAGTACCAAGCATCCTAGGTCCACACATGCATTCATGTCTTCTGGTGGAGTTGAAGTTTGGGGGCACCTGCTGTAACTTCAGAAAGAGTAGTGTTGCATCCCCTATTTTGCCAGGTGAATATGTTACTTACCTGGAAGTCCCTACCTGGCAGTGTGGCAGTGTACTGCACAATCCTCCACCTTTATGAGGACTCACTAGACCTGCCTTTCCCCCAACCTAGTGCCCTCCAGATGTTTTGGACTACAACTCCCAGGATTCCTGCCCAGTGGTCATGTTGGCTGGGGCTGATGGGAGTTGAAGTCCAAAACATCTGGAGGGCACCAGGTTGGGGAAGGCTGCACTTGACCCAGTGCCTAATGTTGCTAGTTCTTTTTGAGCTGAATAACAAAGGTGGGCACTTCTGCTTAATTCAGTTTTTTTTACCATGAGGCCCCTGTACAGAGTTCTCATACCTGGAATCCACAGAGTAATCAGGGTTCTGTATTACAGGTCTGGTCTGGGAATGTCAAGACAGGCATGTTCTTCAGTTAATTTTGTTATGGGGATGCAATAGGAGGGGGGAATTAAACTTGAGGTTTTGGAGCTAAAGTCTGACATTCTGAGTGCAAGTCCCAAAACATATGGATCTGGGTCTGCAATAAGTTTTCATGAATCCAAAGCCCCAATGGATTTCTTCAGTAAATACTACTTGTGCTAACATCCCGCTGAATTTCAGATATTCCTAACATTTTCTGACATGGCCAGGGACTTAATGTCCATCCATGCTTTGGATTATTTTGAAGTCTTTCCTATATATCACTAACTTCTTATTTATTTTACTGGCTGCCACTTCCCCAGAAAAAGAAACACAGCACATAGCATTCCAGTAATAACCGTTTGAGGCAACAGTGGCCTTCTGATAAGGGATTCAGTTTTACTACACAAAAAGACAACATTGAGCTGCACCGTAAATTGTTACGTCCATCACTTAGCCACTTAAAAGGTTTTGTTACAAATATCTCTTTATCTGTGTTCCTAAAGTCCCAATCAATGTAGCAACCGGGCAGTAACAATTAATAGTCACACAGTGAGTACTGTAGACACCACACTGTTATTCATTCTGTTTGCTGCCTTTAAATTGAGGTACTGTTTTAGCCGGTGTTCCTAAGAGAAAATGTCGTTATGATGACACCCATAAGGTAGAGAACATCAGTGTGAAGATTTACAACTAGGATGTTCAAAAAGAGTGGAAGTTTCTTGGCTGAGTGTACATTACTCCTGAGTCCAATCACAGAATAGTAGTTCAATTGCATGAGACAGAACTGCCAGAACATTGTTTTTTTTTTTAAAAAAAAATAATAATAATCAGGTGTAAGTACTTTTTGGATATGAGATTTTTTTTAAAAAAAGAGGCAATGGTGGTGCACAAATTATTCCTTTAATCATGTGAGGCAGGTAAAACATGCATTGCTTGGTACGTTCAATGTCCATTTCATCAGCTCATGTGAGCTCCAGGGCAACAAACAGTCTGTGCATATGCCCACCAAAGCAGTTGGCTTTGGGTGACTGGTTTGCTGAACGGGCAGGTTATCCATGCCATAGCCCACTAATCACTCCAGGCTGATGGGGGGGGGGGGCTTTGCAGGGAAAAGGCGTCTGATTAGTAAATTGATGGTGCATTGTAGGGGGAAGGAATCCGGACCAGGTAATTCTGGGTTTCAGAAGCAGCAGCGGCACAAGATGTCTAGCCACCGGAGGCGGGAGGATTCATGCTGCTGCGTCCACCGCTGCTGCTGCCGCCACCCACCCACCCCCAATATTGCCTTGTAACCCCGCTCCAGACTGAGAGATGGGGTGGCCGCCCTCTCCAGAGAGCTGCCCAGGCCCGAATGCTGTGCTTTGGCATTGTGAGATGGCCCTGGAGACTGGCTGTCCCTTGGAGACAGCCCACCTGATCTCTCACGCTGGGAGAGAATGAAAGATCAGGCAGGCAGCCTCTCCAGAGAGCCACATCAGCCATTTTGTGTGGCTGCCACAGCTCTCCAGAAAGGCCACCCGCACAATCTCTCGCTTTGGGAGAGTCCTCAAAGTGAGAGGTCGTGTGGCCTGCTTCTTCACAGAGCCCACCCACCCAATCTCTTGCTCTGAAGATTCTCCTTGGAGCAGCTGCCCCCCCCCCATCTCTCTCTCTGGTAGAGTATTTAGAGAAAGATATGGGGGGGGGACAGCTGTTCTAAGGAGCCCTGCTGGCCACTTGCCTGCTATGGCATTTGCCATAGCAGGTGGGCAGGGTTGGTGCAATGGGAGTACCCATGAGGACCCTGCTTGTGGGGGGAATGATCTGCTGCCCCTCCCAATCCACTGTCTGAGCAGGAGATCCAGTCTGCCTCGTGGAAGGGCCGGCCCTGTTCAGAGGCATCATTGCTAATAGTGTGTTATTCTGCACAAGTTATCTGATGCTCCTGGATCCTGTTTGGCAGTATTAAAACGTTGATTCCACACTAGATAGTGCAATACTGTCTCTGCACCTGACACAGGGAGAAAACACAAACGGCAAAACCAATAAACCTACAATGTAATTAGATCTGCAGGTGAGGTGAAATTGGATGATAAATTAAAAGTGGGTCCTACTGGAAGTGTCCCCAGTGGGTATTGATCAGCTTCAGGTGATCTAAAAATGACCAGAGGGGGAATTTATTAATTAGACACTGACATCCAATTCCCTCTCTCCATTCCACACCAGGGCTAGGCTTCTTGTTTACTTGTACCTTGGGCAAAGGCAGCAGGTAAATTTCTTTAACCTTCCTTCTTTGTCTATGTCAAGGGAGCAGTGAAGTGGAAGCTCAAAGCCTTGGAAAGCTCAGTAGATGCAAGAGGGTAGCCCTTTACCTTTGGCCCCCATAGGGATCATCTAGTTTCCCTAGCACCCTTCATTCGTAGTGCGGTTAACTGTGTGAACTAAATCCTGCACAATATGCATATTCAGGGGTCTGGGGCAAATGAGCCCACAGTGGTTTCCATAGTTTAGTTGTCACTGGGGTGGTAAACCTGTATCCAGACTATGCTACTCCAGACTATGCAAGAGGGAGTTGACATGAATGAGTGTTCCAGCATACCAAACTCAAGAGGAGAAAATGAGATGTCATGGAGAAAGGGTCTAGTCTGTCCTTCTCCCTGGCATGCTAGTTACTATTACAGTAGCCTGGATCCAGAATCCAACCGCACATTGGGGCCCACACGGTTGGAAGTTCCTCCATACCAAAATGAATAAACAAATAAATACTGTGTTAGATCCAGAATCCTCAATCCACCAGCAAAAGGATACTGTTGGCGGAACGGGACTTCTGCATCCGGTCCTCTCCCCTACACCTTTCCACACACACACCCACACACCCATGCCCTCCAACTCTGCTGCAGAGGGTGTGGAAGGCTGCCGTGGGAGGGGACGACATGGAAGTCCCCTTTCTGCCAATCTGGTTGCACAGCCCAGACACAGGTTGGCCACCTCTGTAAAAACTAAGCCCAGGTGTTCTGTTAAGAGCAGAAGGAGACAGGTGTCCTCTTCACAATGTATCCCAAGGATCGTTTCCATTATCTGCCATTCAGTCACTCTCTGTGCATAACAACAATGCCACTGGCTATATATAGATGGTGAACCATTATTTTGGCATATAGTTTATATAGCATTTTAATGTCTCCACCACACTTAACTCTGGGTTGGATTGTGGCCCCTTACTACAGTCCTATGGATACTTAGGCTGCTTAACTTCCATTGGCTTCCATTTAACCAGTCTAACAGTGTGCAGGATTGTATTCCATGATTCTTGCCACCAAGTTTGATGAAAGATAAAGTCATCCCTCCACCCCCGCTTGCTTCCATTAAATATAAAACCAACAAAACATCATGAAGCTTTTCCTAAGATTTATCTTTGATGTCTAGTTAGCCATAGGGCCTGGTGGTTTCCCTAGGTGATTTATGTATCTTTTCACAGGTCCTTAAAGTTAATCTGTTCCCTTTAGCTGTCAGCAACCTGAAGCAGGGGTGAAAAGTATGAACAATTGAAAAGTGCTAAAACTCTCAAAGCTTTATGAAACTACCAGTACTGCTGACCAAAAATATACAAAGATATGAGTGGTCCATGGGTACAAACAAGTGCACACTAACACCACCTTCCTTCAAGTAAGACTGGAAGACAAATTATACAATTATTATGAACAACTGGTTTGTATGTCTTTACATTGTTTTTGATGTTTGATTCTTTTTAGGTTTTGGTTTATGCGTTTCCAGATTCTAGGGATGTGCACCAATTCAGAGGCTGTCTGATTCAAGTTGGGGCCACATCTGAAGCGAGATTCAGAAATCTAAAGCTTCATGCCTCCCACTGACTATCATTAGAAATCAATGAATGACTATACATTTTTTTTTTTTTAACTTTGCAGCAGAATTGGATGAGGGTTGTTGCCATAGTAGACCCTTCTGAAGGGATGAAGCCTCCCAAATTTCAGACAAATATTTGCAGGGTTTCTTTGTGCTCAGCTCCTTTGAATTTATTTTTTATAAAAAGCGGGGGCTGGGGTTGGGAGAAGAGAAAGTGTCTAGAACTTTTTTTTTTAGTGTTTTGCAGAACTGGATGAAAGTTGCAGGTATATGTGCCCCTTCTGTGGGGATAAAGCCTGAGAAATTTCAGATGTATAGGTCAAAGGAAGTGTTCAAGGGGAGTCTTTACACATTATTATTATTATTAATAATAATAATAATAATAATAATAATAATAATAATAATTATTATTATTATTATTATTTATCGCCCATCTGGCCAGCAACCGGCCACCCTGGGCGATGTACACAGAATAAAAGCAATAAAATACATTTAAACAATATAAAAATTTTAAAATCTTAACCCACCCCATATTCCCGCCTGAACAACCAGGTTTTTAATGAGCGACGGAAGCTCATCAGAGAGGGGGCATGGCGGAGGTCACTCGGGAGAGAGTTCCACAGTACGGGGGCTGCCACAGAAAAGGCCCTCTTCCTCGTCCCCACCAGTCTAGCTGCTCTGGCTGAAGGGACAACGAGAAGGCCATCCGTGGCAGATCTTGTTGAGCGGCCCACTTGGTGCTGCTGGAGACGCTCCTTGAGATAGACTGGACCGGAGCCGTATAGGGTTTTAAAGGTCAAAACCAACACCTTGAATTCGGCTCGGCAAGCAACTGGTAGCCAGTGCAAATCCTTCAGCACTGGCGTGATGTGATCCCGCCGGCGGCTGCCTTTAACCAGGCGAGCCGCCGCGTTCTGTACCAGCTGTAGCTTCCGAACCGTCTTCAAGGGTAACCCCACGTAGAGCGCATTACAGTAGTCTAGACGAGAGGAGACCAAGGCATGAACCACTGATGGGAGCAGGTGATTAGGAAGGTAGGGGCGCAGCTGCCGTATCAGATGGAGTTGATACAGCGCTGCCCGGCTCACAGCTGCCACCTGAGCCTCCATGGACAGCTGGGAGTCTAAAATGACCCCCAAGCTGCGGACCTGGTCCTTCAGGGGTAGATGTACCCCATTCAGCACCAGGTCAACATCCCCTAACCTCCCCTTGTCCCCCACCAGCAGTACCTCGTTCTTGTCGGGGTTCAGCTTCAGCATGTTCCTTCCCATCCAGCCAGTCACTGCCTCCAGGCACTTGGACAGGGTCTCAACGGCCAACCTCGGTGAGGACTTGAAACAGAGGTAGAGCTGCGTGTCATCCGCATATTGATGACACTGCACCCCAAACCTCCTGATGATAGCTCCCAGCGGCTTGAGGTAGATGTTGAATAACATCGGGGAGAGGATGGAACCCTGCGGCACTCCACAAGTGAACGGCCGAGGGTCCGAAGCCTCCTCCCCGAGAACTACCCTCTGGTACCCTCTGGTACCTTCCAGAGAGGAAGGACCGGAACCACTGCAATACAGTGCCTCCCAAGCCCAACCCCTCCAGGCGGTCCAGGAGGATACCGTGGTCAACGGTATGCCCTAAAACACAACATGGAGAGGAATTATCTTTGTACTTGGTCTTCGCTCACGCCCCCCCAGACCAAGGGTAACACTGATCTGGGAGCAATCTTTCACTGATGTCAGCCGGAGTAAACAGTTCACATAATAGGCAATCTCAGCTGCTAAGACCAGAAATTCTGCCTTCAACATTATTCTTCTTCCCATGTCCTCTCAACCAAAATTCTACTTTAGCAAAAGAGCTAAGGCTCTCCCACATGAGAGCAAAGGGGTACATACACACCAACACAAAACCTTTAATGGTGAGCTATTCCTCAAACAAGGAATCTTTCACTGTAGTATAATTTACCTTATAGGGTTTGTGGTACACACTAGTAGTATTACAACACTGTATTTCTAATGAAACTTGGGGGGTGGGGGGACAGTTAGGGCAAAATCTTATGCATATTTAGGCAGAACAAAGCCCTACAACTCCCAGAATTCCTGGGGAATTCTGGGAGTTGTAGGACTTTTTCTATCTAAACATGCATAGGATTGCACTCTTAGCCAATGAAGGGAACATTCAGGCTAGATGTAAGAGCCCACCTACCCGAGAAACTGAAAATGGCTTCTAATTTCCTTTGACCTTTATCAAACTATTCTGGGAACTGTCGTTCTGTGAAGGTACTACAGAATTCTGTTCAAGGCCCCTCTCCTTTCATAGAGCCATGGCCTAGCTGAGGTCTTGCAGGAGGAGGTCAACAAATGGGGTTTGGGAACAGTCCTGTTAGGTGAGAGGGCAGGAGTATTACTGCAGGCTCAAGCACCGGTAGGTGTTTGTTCCATTTGCACAATCTGCCTGTTCAAAGTGACTGATGCCAACATTATCAGGCATTCTGAAGGCAAACAAAAACTATCCCATTAAAGTGAGCAATCTGTTCGGAGGGAGGAAATGGCAGGTAATTTTCTCAGAGTCAAGGTGACAACCAGCACACCCTTCTTTGACCAGCGGTCTCTTGCCCAGGGACTGGTCATCCATGCAAGCATCTGCGGTAGGTGGACACAACTCAAGGGGCACCAGGCTATAACTGTCTTCCACTTAACACACACACACACACACACACACACTGCTTTCTTTTGGTATACATGCCCAGTCATGCAGCTAGGGCTGAAATCCACCCCCCCCCCCCGCCAAAAGACCAGCCAGAGAGCAGGAGCAGCAAAGAAGCCCAGCAACAGGAGCATGCTGAGTCCCACTGGGGCAGTGTTCTCCAACCGTGGGTCCCCAGATGCTTTTGGCCTACAACTCCCAGCTTTTGGCCTACGCTGGCTGGGGCGTGCTGGGAGTTGTAGGCCAAAAGCATCTGGGGACCCAAGGTTGGAGAACACTGCACTGAGGCTACACTGGTTGCCGCAGCATCATTTCCTCCATATATATATACATACATACATATATATATATATATATATATATATATATATATATTCCACTGGGGGTGGGGTGTGTGCAGCAGGCCAGATGTATATGGTCACAGATGCTCATATTATTATTATTATTATTATTATTATTATTATTATTATTCAAACATGTACTATCTCTTTCTAAAACAAAATGGAGCTTATTCCCAAGTAAATGCGTTTAGCACAAGAGCAGCAGAAGCAAACTCCATTTTATTCCTGTAAAGGGGCAATAATTTGATTTGAGTGACTTTAAAATGCAAAAGTGCCCATGCTAAGAGGGTTCCCCGCCCCCCATCAGGGTTGGCAACAGTTTTTTTTTTTTTTTTAAACTTTAATATATCAGGAATGTAGAAGCAATTGTAAAGGCACAGGATAGCAGTGTGGGGAGGGGGGAGGAGAAGAGAAATAATGCATTCTTCACAACTGAAGTAAGACACATGGCTGTCTAAGCCCACCATCACCACCACCAATAAGACCATTTAGGGTGCAATCCTCTGCATGTATAGACAGAAAAAAAGTCCTACAACTCTCAGCATTCCCTGGCCAGCCATGCTGGCTGGGGCATGCCAGGAGTTGTAGGATGCTTTTTCTGTCTAAACATGCAGAGGATTGCGCCCCAAGACTTTTTTTTTTCTGTCTAAACATACAGCGGATTGCATCCTAAGGGCCTAAAATGACCCAGCTGCACCACTGCACATGCCCAAACAAGGGAGTGGGTGGGCAAGGAGCCTGCACCTTCATTTAGTCCACATCACCTATTTTTGCTGCAAATCATGGTGAAGACAACAATATCTGGAGAGGAGGCAGCAGGCAACTACAGTCATGGCCTTGGATTGAGAGCATAATTCGTTCCGGAAACGTGCTTGTAATCCAAAACACTCTTATATCAAAACGAAATCCCCCCCAAAAAAAATTTGTACAGAGATTTTTAATTTAAGCCGTACTACAGTACTTGTATTGCAAGACGTCGCTTGTATATCAAGTAAAAAATAAATAAATAAATATTTAAAAATTTGCTTGTCTTGCAAAACACTCTCAAACCAAGTTACTCTCAAACCAAGGTATTACTGTATAGCATATGGAAGCTGTTGGATATACAGGGGCATCCTTTGGCCCCTTCCTTCCTTCCTTCCTTCCTTCCTTCCTTCCTTCCTTTGTGTCCTCTCTAAATCACTCACACATCATTAAGAGGGAGAACTTTGTTTTCTGGGGGGCTGGGGGAGGCAACAACTAATCTGTAACCTAACCTCTCCTTTCAAGTCCCAAGTCCCCCTACAATCAACCTTTCCACCACTTTCCCCTTCAATTAACGGGCACACCTCTGAGGGCAGGGAGGTGAGTGGCTCCCCTTGGCCTTTCTTTTTTGCTGCTCTTGATGAATAGATAGAATAATAAAGGAGACTGAGGAATTATGTTTCCCTTTTGCTTCTTTTCCAAAAGAAAACATGGGGAGAAGATACAATGAACCATCAAGTACAGTAAGCATACCTTTATCTATCTAGAGAGGCTTTTCAGGGGTCCCAGCAGGGTGCAGGAAGCTGAGGAAGAGATGGAAAACATCCCTTCCTTGAGCTTTCTTAAGTTAACTTACCTTAGGACCCAAGTCGGTGCGTGGCAGAAGATTGTTACAATGGTGATGTTTATACCACCAAATAGAAAATATGCATTTTAGTATTCTGCCATGATGTGGAGGGGAAGTATAACAAAATATGTTTCAGATGAAATATATTGTTTGTTTGCCAAATGACTCTTAAAATGCAGTGCACAAGATAATAAAAAGAAATTCTAAAAGAAAGGGGGAAAGTCATTCCGCTACACGGAGCAGGCAGCGGTTGATTCTTGCTTCCATTACAGTTAGATCCCTGGTTGCTGCTGCCTGATGCTTTCCTGGCGTTCAGTCCCATCTTATCAGTAGTACTATGATGTTACTGACATTTAAAAAGGAATCTAAAAACAGTATCACAGTGAACTTGTGAACTCATTAATGTGTTGGTGTTGTATTGTTCGGCATACAACAAAATGCTTGCTGGGAGAGGAGCAACCGTAACTTTTGCCCAGGGCAGTAAAAACAACCTTAAGCAAGCTCCACCTGGGCCTGAGCTATAATGCTTTTAAAATGGCCTAGATCAGTGATGGCGAACCTATGGCACGGGTGCCACAGCTGGCACACAGGGACCTCTCTGTGGGCACTCGAGCCATTGGTCACCAGATCGCGAAAAGACCGTCCCCTTCTGCAAAACACTAATGATTTTGTTCTTTCTCACAGTGTGGAACAGAATGATTTTATTCTAGAATTCCTGTTACAGAATTCTTTTCTACATTGTTATCACATTTAAAAGATTTTGAAGAATGATGCACAGAGCATGGCTTGGATGTAAAGCCCTAACAGTTGACCTGAGTGCTGCATGTGTTGCTCTCAAACTAACGGAGTATGAGCCAAGGTTTGACAAATTATCAGCATGCATGCAATAGCAAAAATCACATTAATTGTGCAAAAGCATGCCCAATGCAAACTTTTACCTAATGCAGTGTTTGCAGTCCAAGACATAAAGTGTTTAAAATGTGTTAAGCACATTTAGTTTTCTTGTTTATCTTGCTCATCCTAGTACAGGTTGACTTTTACTTTTACTAATCCGACACCTGTAGAAGCAGGGAAAGGACCCGGGTATAAGCTTGCCCCTTACAATTTCATGTCTGGCATCTAATCATATTACACGGGAGAATCCCTTATCCCCAAAATAACATGTGCCTAATTATTTAAAGTTTGTATAGATTGCCTTCAGGCTATGTGTACAATGTAGTACTTATAATCATTTTTTTGAGTTGATGTTTTCCCCAACAAAAAAACTGTTTGTCTCATTGAAAGCTCGTTATTGTGTTTTTCTTTTAAGACAAAAGATGTTAATTAGTTCAGACAACTGTATGAGTTGTTTTTCTAAACGGAACAACCCGGGTATCAGTGTTGTAATTGCAGTGTGGCCACTTTGAATAATAAGTGTTGTTTTTTTTTGTGTTGCAGTTTGGGCACTCGGGCTCAAAAGGTTCGCCATCACTGGCCTAGATGGCTCTTCTCTCCTCAGGAAAGATTTGAAGAGCAGAACAGAGGTGGATGTGGATCTCTCTCTCTCTCTCTCTCTCTCCCTCCCTCTCTAGTTTGAGTCCCTATCAATGGAAGAATACTAGACAAACAGAGAACACAATTACTCATGTGGCCATCACTGAAGAGAAACAGCATTACAGCTCTCCTGGGCTGCTAAGCAGCAGTGCTGGCGAAAAGGGGTATGGGTGAAGATGGAACTGGGTAAGTTTATGACTTCCTTTATGGAGTCTAAAAAGTCTGAACGATAGGACTCCTCTCTGAAATCATGCACCTATAAAATATGAGATACTGAACAAAATCGGTTCTTGTGATCAGTGGGAGGCACTCCATGCATCTGTAGCTGATTATTATTTTTTTATAGCCATTTACATTTCACATACCCCAGGGTGTCTGACGTAAAGCGCTTTAATGCACAGTGGCAGAAGTTCAGTCTGGATGATAAAATTATTTAACAGGCACTAATGGTGGAAGCTGTACCATCTGTGAGTACAGTGGAGGCTGTACTCACATCCTGAGGGATGATGATGATGATGATGATGATGATGATGATGATGATGATGATGATGATCTCACCTTTTTTCCTCTTGCAAGGAACCCAAGGTGGCTTACATGGAATGCCTCCTCTTCATTTTATCCTCACAACAACCCTGTGAGGTAGGTTAGTAGGAGAGGTAGGTTGAAGTAGGTTAGGCTGAGAGTCAGTGACTGGCCCAAAGTCACCCAGTAAGCTTCTGAGTGGGGACTAGAACCCGGATCTCCCGAGTCCCAGCCCAAGAACACTCTCACCACCACACCATGCTGGCTCTCTGAATTGCTGGCATAATCTTCTGGGAGGTGCCCTCTCTGGCCAAATGTAGGCTAATCACACTGCCTTGTAAATGCTCATTTAAAGTACTCAGACATTGTAAAATCCAGTCTGAATACAAACTTCAGATTCTATATTTCCCTACTCATAATTTCTAAATCCTTCCCTATCATACAAGGTGCCTTACCATTCTTAATCTCATTTACCTTCATAACAACCATGTGGGACAGGTTAGGCTGAAAGATGGTGTCTGGTCCATGACCAGCTAGTGAGCTCACTGGCTAAGCAGTATTTTGCATCTGGATCTCCTGTGTCCAACAAAGACATCTCTGTGCACACTGAACTGGTGGCCTTGATGCATACAAATCAACGCACGGTCAGGGGCAGACACGTAGAGCTTTTTTTTTTAAAAGTAAGGCTTGGAAGCCTGCAGCTGATCAAGAGGACAGAGAAGGGGAGACATGCAGATATTACCTGGAGAGAAAGATACATTTGGCACACTGAATTACAGCACAATCCTTTGCATATTTATCGAGAAGGGATTTACTCAGTCCCAGGTAAGTGTGCCTAGGATTGCAGCCTCAGCTCGGGAGGGCATAGGAGGGCCAGATTACAGATGAGGTTAAATGCATGAAAACACTGAATGTGATTTAAAACCCTCTTCCCCACACTGAGACGGAGAATCCCTCTACGCCCCAGGGCTACTCAATGCAATAAAGGACAGGGCTAGTGTATATTTTATATAGTTGAGTCAAAGAAGGCATTTCATCAAGGGTTGCCTATCATGTTATAGTACTGTAGGAGTCAAAACGCCGCCATTGCCAACATTTCCTGGAGGTATGAAAGATATCCATGTCCTCTGTGGTCCCCACCTGTTTAGCCCTGCATCCCTTCCTGTGCCTCAGCTCTGCCCTTCCCTGGCTGTCTTGAAAGGCCTTCCTCGTCTCCTTCATCCAGAAAAATGGTTGATTTAACCTTGACGGCCGCTTATCGACTGCATCGCTCTGTCGTAGCTGCAAGAGCTAAATTGTTTTCCATTGTCCGTGAACTGAATGGGGCAAGGGCTCCACTGAGCATAGGTTTAGAGCCGCACTTTAATTTGTACAGCTTGTGATCAAAATGCAACAGGTAACAAAAAAGTGTGTGTGCGCGCGCGCGCACACACACACACACACACACACACACACACACACACGTTTATTTCCCAACATGCTGTCTACTCCCCTGGCACATCAGCTTCTGTTTTTCTTTGCAGGCAGGGGACATGGCACCCGGCTTTTTAACTCAATTCATCTTGTGACTGGATGCAATACCCGGAAAAGAACAGAAGGCTGTTAGGAGTAGAAAGGTCTGGACAAATAAATGGGGCAGAGGGGGAAGGGAAGGAACAATCAACACTGTTTTGCTAGAATCCATCTTTTATTATCCAAGCTCCCTCCTCCGTGGTATTTTAGGATGGCCATCTGTCCCAGATTTGCGGGGGCGGGGACGGGGGCTTGCTCTGCCATTGCTGGTTTGTATATCTTAAGAGATGTATATTCATGCAAATCAATGCAAATTTGGTACAGCTGATTGCTTAGTATTGTGATTGTCTTAAACAACAACAACAATTGGCTTCCAGAATCCCACAGATCAGATGCAAACTCTTTGGTACTGCTATAATCCTCCTAGCCAATTGCTAATGCATGTTAGCCCCCGGCCTACTATTGTAACACAGCCCTGTGCTTCTCTACCTAACACACACACACACACACACACACACACACACACACACGCACACACACACACACAGGGCCGGTGCTACCATTAGGCCAACTAGGCGGCTGCCTAGGGCGCTGGGCTAAAGGAGGCGCCAGAAATGCCTTGGGGGGAAAAAAATACATCACGTATTTTACCAAGTTTGTTTTACCAATCATGTCCTGTGGCGGGGAAGGGAAGGCGAAAGAAGCGCACCCCTCCCTCTCTCTCCTCCAGCTCGTTACCAGGAACAGCAGCAGGCAGGCTCCTCCTCACAACCAGCATCAAAAGAGGCAGAGAAGGCTACAGACTGGAGGAGGGGAGGCGGGCAGGGGCCAATGATGGGAGGCTGGTGGGCGGCTGGAAGGATACACCTGCAAACACCTCCTTCGCCTTCCCTCTCAAGGATGCACCTGCAAACACCTCCTTCACCTTCCCTCTCAAGGATGCACCTGCAAACACCTCCTTCACCTTCCCTCTCAAGGATGCACCTGCAAACACCTCCTTCGCCTTCCCTCCCTCGCGTGAGCCTCAGGTTCCTCAGCTCAAGGTCCCCTGAAAGCAGTTATTTCCAGCAACCAGGGAGGGACTTCGCGGAATTTTGGCAACATCCCTAGGAGGGAGGGAAAGGTATTTTAAGCTAGCTGGGGCTCCAATGTTTTAATTATTTACCATGCTATTTCTGTGTTTTGGTTTTAAATGGTTTTAGGATGCAATCCTATGCGTGTTTGGAGGGGGGGGGATCCTACAACTCCCAGCATTCCCCAGCCAGCCATGCGCAATCCTATGCACGTTGAGGTAGAAAAAAGCCCCACAACTCCCAGCGTTCCAACAGCCAGCCATGCTGGCTGGTGAATGCTGGGAGTTGCAGGGCTTTTTTCTGCCTCAACGTGTTTAGGATTGTGCCCTGAGCTGTTGATGTTTCTTTACTGTACTTTGAATATTGTTGTCTGCCTTGAGCACTAGGCTGGTAAAGGGAAAGACAGGATAATATACATTATTCTGATAAAGAAATATTGCAACAAAGTGATAGAGGAGGGGAAGTAGCAAGTTTCGTAAATCCCCTCCTAAATTTGAACCAGATGATCCACGGGCTCTCTCTTTGCTATGTTTCTACTACATGCATCCCCCCCCCTGCAACCCAGAAGGTGTACGAGTCAAACCGGTGTCTCTGCACCTCCACCCTGCGAGGTAGGACAGGCTGCAAGACGCCCTTTTGTCTCTATTCCTCACAGGTAGCGCCACCACACCTCTCTCACATCCTTTTTTCATATCCCTTGTGCTGCCTGCAGGAAGAGACAGGCTTTTACATATATATGGAGTAGGAGAAGGCCCTTGGGAGTTCCTGGCATAGCTGGGCTGATGTTGCCTCTTTGCTTTCCTCGTGAACACAAAGGAAAAGTCTCAAAGTCCACAAAGTTTTTCTATGGGGCTCGGCAGTTCCCAGGGAGGGAAATTTATTTCATAATGGGCAAAGGGCTGGAGGGAGGGAGGGCTCAAGTGGGAAGGGGGGGCGCTAAATATCTGATCTTGCCTAGGGCACCAAATTGCCTTGCACCGGGCCTGCACACACACACACGGCACATTCCCTCAGGGAATCATGGGAACTGTAGTTTAGGATGTTGCTGAGAATTTTCTTTTTCAGCTCTCTGCTAATCTGGATCTCCTTTGCGTAATTGTAATTTCAGGGTTTCTTGGGAAGAAATGTCGACAGTTAAACACCTATTTCAGCTTGTAGAGCCTAATGCAGGGCTCTCCAAGCTTGGGTCCCCAGATGTTGCTGGACTACAGCTCCCAGAATCCCTTGCCATTAGCCATGCTGGCTGGGTATGCTGGGAGCTGTAGGCCAGCAACATCTGGGGACCCAAGGTTGGAGAGCCCTGCTCTAATGGTTCTTCAAGACAGAGATGGCCAGCTTCTAGCGCTACCAATCAAAAGACATTACACAGCTATCCTGTCTTTTCCCCCTTAACGGATTTTCTGTGGAAAGAAAAAAGATGGAAGAAATGGTGGGAAAACACGGGAGTGTTACAAGTGGAAGAGGATGCCATATGGATGTTGTGCCTCCATGTGGGATGGAGAAGGAGGACATAGGGCAACTGAGCCAGAGTGTGTTTGGGGACGTGTCATCTGCAGCCTGACCCAGCTGTGCTGCCTTGCCAACCAGTGCTGGCTTAAAAGACAGGCCCCAAACACACTTCAGACGCTGGACGCAATTGTTGTTGCAATCAGCCCGCCGTAGCCAGACGCTCTTGTCAGCTCCCGGACTGAGACCTGTGAATTTTGACTCCAGAATGACCTTGACGACTCTTTGGCCTGCTCCTAAACTGGTTTGTGTTTGCTCGACTTCGGAGACATATTGTGGCTTCTAACCTTGGACTGTGATAACGACCATGGCTTATCTCTGGACTGGACTAATTTACAACAATGGACTGCCAGTAAAATTCCGTAAAATGTGGCAGCATGATTGGACATTAACAGAGCAATCCTACAGCTCCAAGACAGCATCTAGAGGGCCATAGGATTTTTTCAGATTCCCAGATCCAAGGTCAGGAAAGAGCTCCGCCGTCGGATCTGGGCCCCCATACTCGAATTCCCGTCTCCCCTCCCCCCCCGCAGCTGGTGCGGAAAGAACCACACTGGCTGCTTCTCCAAGGTCACAAGAAGCAGAAGGGGTTGAGGGGGCAGGGCGGGGAAGAGACTGGCACCAGCAAGATACCACATATTCTGGTGGTGCCTCAGCATCCTTCCCTCCCCCCCTCCAAAGTGCCGCAGTTATATGGCCAAAATCGTCATTTAGCTGCTTTGCAGAGTGGGAGGAGCACAGAGGTGACCTTCGCCTCTGCACTTCTCCCTCTCTGCAGAGGATATTCGTAATCCTCTGGGTTCGGAGGGCTACATCATGCATCCCCAGTGGATTGCACCCTAAAAAGTCTTATCTGGAAGCATCCTATCAAGACATAGAAAGATGAATAACATATCCATTCCTAGTTCTTGTTACTATTAATTCTTCCTCATAAATTCAAGAACCCAATCCAAGTATTGGCAGCCATTTTCCTACCATTCCAATACTGAAAATATTTATCAATTCCCTTTAATGAATTTTTACAAGTGATGCTAAGAATACGGTAACTCTCAGTTCAGAATGCATCACTTGTGATTTTTTTTAAATGAGAGACAAAGTGGAAGAGCGCCATTTAAACATTAAATGCACAGGCTAAGTCAATGCAATATAAAATCCATTTTTTTCAGCCCACTCCTAAACATGTTGACTCAAAAGTGATTTCTTAATGGGACTTGAAAACTATAACTTACCAAGCTCCAATTCATACATTACCATGGTGTTTGGGAGCCATTTCCCCATGGCTTCTTCCCATGCCACTCTGGTAATGTATAGATCAGGAAACCATGCAGTCACAGCTGAGTCTTTGGTTCTGGATGTTGCTGCACTTATGCTCTGTTTTCAGGGATGCTGGGCCTGGGAAGGAGTCAGGAACGGTCCCATCGTTGTTGCAAACAGAACAGCAACCCAGCACTAGCACAAAAGGTCCGTACACAGAACGAACACTAGGATGGCAGCTAGGCAAGCCAGAGGACAGGATACCACATCAATATCCTGGTGTAAGCAGTAGTGCAGTAGTGTGACCACAGTAGATGAATCATAAGTTCATGCTGTGCTACTTGTAAAAACAGTCTTAGTCCTGTAGAGTTCGCCATTGTCAAGATCACAAATTCCGTATTTTCGGAATTCTATGACGGTCTAGTAACCTAACCGTGATAGATGAGTTGTAAGCTATAACATTTACATTATCCATGTATAAGCAGCACATCTCATCCTGTATGGCACAGGGAAGGCCTGGCTTCCACCGACACAGCTTGGCTGGGGAACATCCATCCCCACTTTTGGGTCAAGACGTTGACCATACCTGTTGTGTGGAAAATACCTTCACCCATCTATATTTCAAAGAATATATTTCAAAGCATAATGAAGCAACACTTTTAGATCTTCCACAATTTTATTATGATAGCTATTTTTTCCTGCAAGGAACCCAAGGCAGCTTACATAATCCTCCTCCTCCTCTCCATTTTATCCTCACAACAACCCTGTGAGGTAGCTTAGGCTGAGAGTCAGTGACTGGCCCAAAGTCACCCAGTGAGTTTCATGGCCGAGTGGGGACTAGAACCCAGATCTCCCGAGTCCCAGTCCAACACTCTCACCACTACAGCACACTAGCTATAGATAGATGGGATTAGCAGCAGTATTTACCTGAGCTGGAAGCCACCAAATATCAGTATGTCCTTTCCTCCTCAATGCTGCTATTTGAGCACAGCACTTTCCTTTAGCATTTTCACTTTCCCCACTATTGCCCAGAAAGGTCAAAGTAAATCAGCAGCCGTGGGAGGCTCAGGATAGCAGAATGCGGTCTCAGCTGGGTGCCAATTAGCAAGAAGTGCAATTGGCTGCATGCAGAAAGTTACAGAGACATTTATTTTGGCTTCACTTTTTAATCCCCTTAGGCTGAGAGAGCAGCAAGTGATAGGACTAGGGTGGCCAAGTGTCCTACTTTACAGAGGGCAGCCCTCTAGTCTGGAGAGCTTGCTGGGAACAGTCCTCGATTTGATGGGTTGTCCAGTCCAACTCTGGTTTTAAGAAGGGGAGAGCCAGCAGGGGCCTTGAAGTTGCCCATCAATGGTTAGCACCTGGAAAGCAGTCTGAGCAGCCACACAGGTCACCTGGTCACAGTCTTCTCCATGGTGAGGAGATGTCTTGTATTTCTATTCAAACAATCATGATTAGTTCTACATTTGCACGTATACATATACATTTGCATATTGATTGATTGATTGATTTCATTTTTATACCACCCAATAGCCGAGGCTCTCTGGGCGGTTCACAGCAATTAACAAGACAGTCCCTGCCCGCAGGCTTACAATCTAAAAAGGCACGACACACAAGGAAAAAGGAATGGGGAGGGAAGAAGGGGGAATATTAATTAATACTCCTGGCAGGGCTGGTGGAATGGCCCTGCGCTCCCTCTCTTCTCCCTCTGCACAGCCTGCTGGAATGGCTGCTGCTGGTGGCAGTTGAGGGAGGAGGAGCCTTCAGGGGGGCGGCCCTTCAGCAGGGCTGGTGGAATGGCCCTGCGCTCCCTCTCTTCTCCCTCCTCTCAGCCTGCTGGAATGGCTGGTGGTGGTAATTTTAGGTGGTGCACTGGTAAAAAAAAAAAAAAAAAGTCAATTGAAGCCAAATTGTGTAATATGACCTAATGTTTGGAGGGAATGGACTCTTTAAAATGCAAAGTCCCTCTTTGGGTGATAGAAAATCATCTACCTCAGGTGGTAGATCCCGCCCTGGTGAATCTGCTGATAACTGTTCCTTTTCCGGTTTGGCCTTAGTTCACAGTGACACAGGTGAGAAGATGAGTCTGCAACACAGCAGTGTAAAACAGTACCCAATTCTCCATTTGGCAAAGTGAAATTAGAAATAGAAATGTTATACAGATTGCTGTCCTCCTTCATCCTCTTTTCTGGTGATGCATTTCCTCTTTTTTTGGCAACGCACAGCACAAGTGGCCACCCTAGATAGGACAGAGTATCCATGCCCAACAGTAGCATGATAGGCAGAAACTTAGGAGGTGCCGCTTTCTGCTGAGCAAAACTTGGCCTAAACAGGGCTAGAAATTCTTCCTAGACAACCAATCAGTGCATGACGGTGAGGACTCAGGGATGTGTGAATCAGCAAATCTTGAGCTCGCCAAAGGTGAGCTTCAACATGCCATCTTGAAGCTCATTCTGACTCGAGTCTGTATCAGATTGCAAGCTTTGTTGTTTTTTTCCACATGAAAATTCATGCATATCTTTGTGCGTATTTCTTCAAATGTATGCGTCGTGTGCATCTTTGAAATGTACGCATTCTTTTCCCATTGATTAAAGCATATTTGTGCACATTTTTCAAAAGTATGCATTTTTTCATGCACATTTTTTCAGATGTACACATTCTGTCAAACACATTTTTTTGGGGGGGGGGTCTGCGAATTACATTGTAAAATCGGAAATGTATGGACTTTGACCACAGATCGCATCCGAGTCTCTCTTTGGTTCGGAAGCTGTGAACTGGGTGAATCCTATCAAAATGAACTGAAATGAGTCTCACATCTCTAAACTGTGCGTACATTTCAAAGATGCACACGATGCATACATTTGACGAAATATGCACAAAGATATGCATGGATTTTCATGTGGAAAAAAACAACAAAGCTTGCAATCTGATACAGACTCGAGTCAGAATGAGCTTCAAGATGGCATGTGGAGAACTTTGGCGAGCTCAAGATTTGCTGATCACACATCCCTGGCCTCACCGTCATGCACCGATTGGTTGTCTAGGTGAGACATCTCTAAGTGAGACCACCAGTTGCTGACAGATCAATAGAGGAAAAATTAAAACAATTCTAAAAATGCAGAGTCATAAGTAACACAATGCCCAGTTGGGGTATAATATTTCCCGAGGAGACAAATCACACACCAGAGGTAACTTGGCTTTGTCAGGAATGAGCTTCGGTCCTGGGAACCATTGCAGTTCTTCTGATCTGGCAATATGAATCTGGCAATTGTACAGCGCCTCTAAGCAAACGCCTACTGTCCAGTTGCATCTTGAAAGAAGCGCTCTGCCTGCTGAAATAAGAGATTTTCTGTATATTTTTAACCTCTGGTTTACTGAAAAACCAAGCTGCATAAGAAAGGTTACCAAATCTCTGCCACACGGGACAATTTTCTGCAATGGATTTACAAAAAATGGCGATATCTGGCTGCAAAGAACAAGTCAACTGATACAGTCCTATGGATATTCCTTAGCATATTTTTCATCTCTTAGGGCAGTAGCTGCCCCAGCACAACTTGTCATTGCTGGCAAATTTGAGAACCACTCCTTGGAACTGCGTGATAACATGTGATCATAATCTCAGACTACATCCAATAAAGAGAGCCCTTTACCTCATTTAACGTTTCAGTATTGTTAAATGTTAGATGGCAAGGAACTGCCATCTCCACGTGCTATTTCTTTTACCTGTTTTACCTGCAATGGCGAGACTGACCAGGAGTTTTTCTACACAAAGCATTTATTGTGCACTTGTCATTCCTTAGTCACAGTTGTTTATGGGTTCTTTAGATGATGTCTTGACCCTCCAGGTTTGTTTCTGATTTTTAAGAGCAGGGTTTTTTAGAGCAGGGAAAGTGAAGTAATATTTCTGAATGCAAAAGAAAATGTGTTTTCCTACATGTATAATTGTGTTAGTTCGCTATAGCACAGTGCCACTTAGAGGTTATGTAGTGGAAAATCAGGAAAAGAAAAACGTTCTGTAGAGCTTGGATCTCAATTCTGCGATGAAACTGAAAGTAGATACAGCGATTTACAGCGTAGTGTAGAAAAGCTCAAGAAGCTGGCAGACTCCAGCTAGGCTGAGGCCCCACCCTCTAAGACCAATGACTTTGGCTGCATTACAGCCATTTCAAGGAAGGTCTAATAACCAGGCTGTTTCTTGGAAGCTTGCTGAGGTCTGTTTTTGAACAGTAAGCAGCCCGTTTCCAGTATGGCAGGTCATTATAAGAACTGTATAACATTAAGAATTGATGCCTGGGTTTTCTTGCTTTCCAATTCTTTCCCCATCCCATTTTCCTTCTGTACTGTGTCCTTTTAGGTTGCAAGCAGGGACTTTCTTGTGTCTGTTGATCTGTAAGCTGCTCTGGGAGCCTTTCTGGCTGAAGAGCAAGGTATAAATGCTTTAAATAATATAAATAAATGCACCCTGCTACCCTAGGTGTTCATTGCAGGAATATCTTATACAGTTCAGGACTTAGCTGTGGTGCAGGTGTCATTGAAGAGATTCCTTACTATTTATTCCATCATTTTATCTATAAGGGGGGAAACACTGGGTTTCCTCCCGCACAGCTCCCAGTTTTCTTCTCATTTTGAGTTCTGGTTAAACTTACAGAAAATTGAGTTTCTGCTTGTATGTGGAGAAATGAGGTGGATGGACTGCAACTCCTATTATCCTTTGCCAGCATGATGTGAGTTGTAGTCCAACACATCTGAAGGACACTAGGTGGCTTAGCATGCAAACCATTCATTCATGCTGGGGAAAAGCAGCATGCTCCAGTGGCACAAACCCTTTGTCAGGTGGGTGGTGGGTGGGAGGAGTAGCAACTGTACTCTCTTTGTAATATTTTATTTGACTGTGACTGCAATCCTGTACACACTTACCTGAGAGTAAGTACTATTGTACTCCATGGGATTTACTTCCCAGTAGATGTGAATAAGGTTGCGCTGTAAAAGAGTGGGAAGTCTCTGGGATTGCAATCCTAAAGTAAGAGAGAATTATGCATGGTGTAGCTAGACATATCAGAGAAATCTGAAATGGATTCAAATGACTTTGAACTTCTATGACGTCAATCCGCAGATTCTACAGCGAACCGGAATCTTCCGAGTCACACAGATTCCGTGGACTTGTGGGCTGTTTTTGTTTACTTTCCTGAATTGTATGCAAATTTAGCCATATAAAATTACAAAAGTTACTGGAAAATATGATTATATGAGCCATTTTAAACACACACACACACACACACACACACACACACACCGTTTTATACATCCCTGATATCTCTTCAGCCTCCGCTGTGTTTTGTTTTGTTTTTTTGCACTCTGCTCATTGATTGTACGCTGAGCTAAGAAAAATATGCAATATGCCAGCAGAAGTTATATAAATAGTGGCAGACTTTTTTGTGTGTACTTTTCTGAATGGGAAAAAAAAATCTGATTCTGTCAATGAGTGGACAATGGAATGAAAGATGCCTGGCAATCTGCAAAACACACATGAAACAGATTAAACAAAATCCACACATCCCTAGGTGTAGCCTTAGTCTTTTTTTGACTCCGCATTTTGACCATTTTAAGAGGGTGCATATCCTCTCCCACAGCTGATTATGGCAAATGCATGGTCATTCCTATGCTGTGATTAATTACTCACATTATATACAGGCAGGGAGCTTCCCTGGGTCTTCAGGTGGGAGCTTGAGGAGAAATGTTTACTTTAAAAGTGAGCTACACATTAAAATTAATTAAGAGGGAGATTCATGCTGGCATAAAAGGGTGCATGCAGTGGGTTGTATTTCACTTTTGCTCTTTGTAGAGAGGATGTGCTGCATGTAGACCAATCAAATGTGTTTCTTGGCATAATTTGTATCTGTGTTTACCATGGAAACCTTAAAATGGTCATAGCTGGGGTGGCACTAAGGGTGCAATCCTATACATGTTTAGACAGAAAAAAGTCCTACAAGTGCCAGCATTGCCCAGCTAGCCATGCTGGCTGGGGAATGCAGGATGCTGAAGGACTTTAAACATGCATAACATTGCACCATGAGTATCTAGTATGCTTGTCCTAGAGCATTTCCAGAAGCTTAGATCTCCTTTTGCAAATAGAATAGTGTTTTAGAAATGTGGAAAATGACAGTGATGCCTAATGGAGTATGAAACAAGAAACTTCAAGTTCTACTCCCATTCCTTCTTCTGCCACTCACCTGACTGCTTTATAAGAATCACATCTCCTGTTTAGCTAGAAGGATCACTAGGGCAAGAACAAGTCTACACAGTTATTGGAGCCCAGATCTTAGCTGAAATGTCTTATCTAGGTTCTGCAGCAATAAACATTATTATAAGGATACTTACAGTCTGCAGATGCATGAGATGGTGGGTTTTGCCCATCTCAACAGCTATATATGCCTGACTGCTGTACTTTGCCTTTATGAGGCTGATGTGAATCCAAGGGATAGTGTTGGGAAACCTGCAAATGCATTAGGGTTTTGCATTCTCTTTTGAGTATGTCTTTGATGGGCTCAAACTGCCCCTGGTAGGATCTGTATTCTCCAACCTGTCCTAAGGTCTGAATTCAGAGAGTCAATTTCCAATTTCTGTGCTCAGGCAAACCCTGCTACTCCCTGCCTTACTTTTGCTTCTGCTACAGTTTTGAATCTCGTGAAAGTGCAGTGTTTGGTCATTTGGATTTCCCTTTTCCAGCTTCTCTCCTGTAGTTATTGTAGGAATGGTTTATGGTTTGTGTATGATTGATTATAGAAGCTGATCATGTGTTCACCTGTGATTAGCAGCCAAATACTTTGTGTACTCTCTCGCTACTCTGACATAGCAAATAAGCACTACTTTGGTCTATCAGCATAGACTGTAGCTCAGAATGCCTTGCTAAGGTTAGCCTCAGTGGGTTTCATTGTTGGTCTCTGGGGCAGCTTCCCTAACCTGGTGCACTCCAGATATTGTTGAACTCCAACTTCCATCAGCCCCAGCCAGCATGGCCAAAGGCCAGGGATGATGAGAGTTGTAGTCTAAAACATGTGGAGGGTACCAGGTTGGGGATGGCTGGTCTAGGTATGTGCCAAGATGCCACTCTCATGGCTATGATTTGACTTTCAGAGGCTCATACATAATCTCCTAAATATATGCACATATTTCTGCAAAACATGGAAGCTCACTGTCAAAGGATTCCGTTAAGGGTGATCATTTTGGTGAAGATGTTCGCACAAAGCCACATTTTCTTAAAAGCTCCATGTCTGTTTACTCAGCATTTGGTGTACATTTTTAAGGGCAGAGATGACAAAATGGGAACTAGTGGATGATTAACATTTTTTTAAAAAAACTGGAATTTGAACATCTCTGCAAATTGAGCCATGAACTTCGGAGGTGATCACATGGAACCCCCGAAAGTGAGAAGCTTTGAAAATCCAGTGCTATGTAGAGAACCTCAAATTGATGCCATCACAACCGGAATTTGCTGGTCCCCCTGAAACCTTTGGAACCATAAAAATATTCTGCCCCCATTACTGAATTGCCATACTACCATTATGAACACTGAGACTACAAGATATTTCTCACAGAGAGGGGTCTGGTGCTGTTAAAGACTTTCATGGGGAGAAACTTTGGTTCCATTCTTTCCTTCTCCTCCCCTACCCAATGATGCTGTAGTCCAGGCATGGGCAACCTATGGCCCCCCCAGTTGTTTTGGCCTGCAACTCTCATCAGCCTTAGCCAACATACTCAATGGTAAGGGATCATGGAAGCTGTAGGCCAAAATATCTGAAGGGCCACAAGTTGCCCGCCTCTGCAGTAGTTATTTCCTCTCCTTGCTTGCTCAGCAAGATCTCTTGTATACAAGGGAATGACATGCAGGAAGAAACCATTTTAACCTAATGCCACAAAGGATAGGTATCAACTCTGTAACATCCGCCTATGTAGTCACTCACATCTTACCTTGGTCTACTGTAACCTTCCCCAAAATGGTGTCCTCCAAATGTGTTGGACTACAATTGGCCGCGCTGGCTGGGGAGTTGGAGTTGGAGTTGGAGTTGTAGTCCAACACATCTGGAGGGCACTGGGTCGGGGAAGGCTAATCGACTGGGTTGGCAACAGGGTTGGAAAGTAAAAACATGTTTTCTATTTTCAGAATACGCTCAAATTAATTGAACAGTTCTCTACTTCTGAGTTTAGAATGACGGGTATGAGTTAGGCTGTAGCCTCTCCAACAGTAAAAGCTTCTCCTGTTGAATTTTTGCATGTCACACACGGCTGTTAAAGGCATGGGAGCACTGCCACTATTTTAAAAAATAAAAATGGGTACCCCTACATAAAAGTGGAATCATGCATTTTCCCCCTTGAAATTCCAGAAGCGTCTTGACACACCAATTCCAGATGGTGGGGACCCACTGTGGTTGCCCAGTGATGAGGGAAAGATACTCTGCACATGCTCAAGGTCATTTCTCAAAACACAAAGGCCCCAGTTAATGTATGATAAGAGATGCAGAGTATTGAAAGAGTTTCCAGGAATAAGTGAATCCATAATGAAATTAAACCCTGGATATCACTTTAGAGCACCCCTATCGGACAGAGTTAAGGAATCCATCCTTTGTGGTCTCTGTCCATGCTGAACCCAGACAGGTTTTAGATAGAGTCCAGTATCTGTCTATAAGCTCTAACACTCACACACAATGCAAAAGCAGTAAGCAAAATATAACTCATTTATAAAAGAACATTCAATTGCACCATCCATCTTAAGTAAAAATTCAATATTTCCCAATACGGGTCATTTTGATATGATGAATGAGGGAAATCATTCTTTCTACACTCCCCAGCATCTCTTATTTGTTAAGGCAGATCCCTTGTTTTTGTTCAAAGAGATGTTGGCACAGGGGCTGGAAACTTGCACACCTACTCTGAAGAATAAAAGAGGATGAAGGATAGAGAACCAAAATGTCTCCGACCTCCTCCTCCTCTTGTTTAGGGCCAAGTTTAAGATTCCCACTTACATTCTTCCAGGTGAAATGGGTTTTCATCTTACCATAGGCAACAAGGCCTCCCATCTGAAATGATCAGGATGTGCATATATAGTCAGGGGAAGACGTGTGGGTGAGGAGGAGGTGGATAAGGTGAAAGAGGATTGGAAAGACATACAACTGGGGAAAAGCAGTTTTAAAAGAATAGTAAGGTAGTGTGACAATATTTGCAGGTAAAACATACACACACACACACACACACACACCTCACTGCACACATGCATTTCAGTAGAAACATCATGTTGTGTTGCTTATTCTAGCCAGCACAGACTGGTTTCCTTTTACTCATTCCTGGCGCCCCAACACAATCTAAAATTCTCTCTCAGGGTGGAGCCCAGGGTCTGAAGAAGAGCGCTTCTGATGAGCAGAGAAAAACTATGGTGTGTGGGGAGAGAAAGGTAGAAGAGTTGGTCTTAAGAACGATTCTTCCATTTTGGAAGAGGAATACCCAGGCCACATCTAGAGTGAGGGGATCCTCTGAGTAGGAAAAGAGATCAGCAGCACTAAAAGCTGGGGAAGCGGCCGGCCTCACAGAAGACAGGAGCCCCGTGAAATACGGGCGGCAGTTTTTGCAAGGTTTCACACAGGTGTGCTGAGGGCAGTGCCCAGGTGCCTTGACTCCCTGAGCCACCAGACTGCAAATGGAGGGAACCCTCCGCTGGCCTGATCTGAGCTGCACTGCAGTGCTGCCATTGCTGCATATGGACAAGAGTGGCGCTACAGCTTCCCGCCCAGCAGGGAGACGGTGACACAGGAAGCCAAGAGGATCCCACTCTCACCCTATAAAGCTAATGACTCTGCTCTGACTTCTCAGCCTGGTCAGCTTGTTGTTTAATAGCAGATCTAATGGCTTGCCTGGAGTGGCTCCTGGGACAGGTTTTTTTTTTCTTACCGGTAAGTAGAGGCCGGTAAGGTCTTTAGGACAAAATGCTAGGTGTGTAAGCTAAGCTATGCTTGGATGTTAAATCTGTGTGGTCAGCAGCTATTCTTTCATATCTCATCTCAATTCACGGCCTATCTGGATAAAAAACCTGCTTGCTCTTACTAAGAATGTAGGATCTAATTGTGGCTGCGTTCGGGCATTGCTTGCAGGGCCGGATTAAGATAGGGGCTATTGGAGCTGCAGCTCCAGGCCCCTACCACAAAATAGGCCCACAGGCCCGCGCGCGAGCGGAGAAAGGCACGGTTTCGCCCCCTCCTCTCCAAAGGCGAGGATCACTCCCCCCCTTCCCACGCAGGGCTGCTCCTCGATTCCAAGGGACGACGCACACCTCTCACATTCCCCGTATCGCCCGCGGGGGGAATATATAACAGGGAAAGAGAGGGTGGGGGGGAGAGACAAGGCGAAGGAGGAGCGGCTCTCGCCCAGTTCCAAGAATAAACGCGCTGGAAGAGGGGCCAAAATATCTGGAGGGCCACAAGTTGCCCGCCTCCAAGACGGATCTTCTTGCCAAAACAGCTTCTGGAGTTTCCAGAGTTGGGAGGGCTGGCCCGGCAGCGCCCACTCGCCCGAGCCGCGCCGCCGCCTGCTGCCGCTGCCGCACTTGCCCTTGCGTCGAGACACCAGGCAGCGGCTCCCTCGTGGCGGCGGCGGCGGGCGGGTGGCGGCTCTTCCCGCCGGGGACCTGCGAGATGCCCCGTCTGTGCCCCAAGGGCTGTAGCAGAAGGGGGTGCTGATAGCTGGCAAAACAACACAGGGGAGGGGTGTGTGTGTGTCTCAAAGCAGGTGAGTTTCTCCCCCTCCCCCCCCCCCCCCCGCAGCGCCCATCATATGCAATTGTTCTATAAGAGCGTTACTGCGAATGGGGGAATCGAGCAGGGGGAGATTACGATTACCACCACTCACCCGCCCTCATAACTGAACATCTGTGGGTCGTATGCCCTCCCCACACCCGCCCCCCCCCGTCCAGTTCTCGGTTTCCTGCCATGCCTTTACGTTTTGCCCCTTTATAATAATCAGTTTGGTCTGGTCTGTTTTTCAGCTGCAACTTATTATATTGGGGGGGGTGTTAAGAATGTAAGAGTGAGGGCCTGTCTCTCCCCCCCCCCCCGTGGTGGTTATACCTGTTTGGGGTCACTCGCTGTTGCCCTCACCTGGAGAAGCCAAGAGCTACACTGCCAAAGGGGCAGTTCCTAAACCTGTTGGGGTTGAGCCATTTTCAACTGCCAGGGCAGGGGAGAGAGGTCAAAACCCCTCTTCCGACCCAGACAGGCAATTCTTCCTTGCATTGCTTAAACAAAAGAAACATGTGTTCTCTTTGCTTCCCCTTCTGTGCCCCCCAACAAGCCCCCCATCTTTTGTGGGGTTACAAAATGACCTCCCCTCTGAACAAAAAACGGGGGGAAGTCCTATTCCTCCCGCAGTTTCTTTTATAGCAAGTGTGGGGGATGTGCTGTCCTCCAGATGGAGTTGGACTACAATTCCCATCAGCCCTGACCATTGGCCATGCCAGCTAGGGCTGATGGGAGTTAGAGGCCAACTACTTCTGCAGGGCCATGCTTTCCCAGCCATGCTTTATTGTTCCCCCCCACCCCAATTCCTTAATTTGTGGGAATCCACCTTTAGTGCTCCTTCAGGAGTTAATTGGGGGTAACGTGCTCCATTTTGTGCGAGGTAAATTGCTCCATTTCGTGACACAGACCCTCCCCCCCCACAAAAGGTAGCAGGGTACTGTTTGTTCTGCAGTAAAAAGAAGCGAGGTGGACCTGGAGTGGGTGGGTGTGGCTTCCAGTGGATGTGTGAACTGAGGTGGGGTGAAAATGGGTTCAGCCTCCTCTGCCTGCCTGGTCTTTTCTTAACCAGTTCCACAGTTTGAATTGTCCAAGACAAACGCCTCTGCCTGCCTGCTTTGGGGTTCCCTGCCTCCTCTGCCTGCCTGGTTATTTTGGGTTTGTCTGCCTGGTCTGTTCTTGCCAAAATCAGTTGCAGAGTTTTGAAATAAAAAGGCACACTTGTGCCTAGAATTTATTTAAGCCACACATCTGAAGTAGTCTTATTTTGTTGGGGAAAACCACCCATTGATTTTAATAGGGACTCGTGGAGTCAGCTTTGCCTCTTTGGTTTCCTATTTCTAACATGGATTCAACTACCCGATACCAGCCGTAGCAGACCATTGAAAATGGACCCAAAGACCCTGCTCTCCCCCCCCCCACCCCCTGCACCGTTTAACCCCTCTGGGTACAAACTGGACAAAGTGGCAGGACCACACCGGGACGCGAGACGGGGGTCTGCCGGTGGTGGCGACGGCGGAGGCAGCTGAGAGGAGACCCACATGCACACTGAGCCTCTCTGCATGGTGGTGAGGGAGGGGACAGCGGCTCATTCACACAGGTCAGGGCGGCCGGACGAGCAGGCGAGCTCAGGGCACATCGGACTGCAGGCAAAGCTAAGACACGCTTGTCGCTAGCGCAGCCATTCTCAACCTCTGGATGTGTCGGACTACAACTCCCAGCATCCCCAACCAGCCAGCTGACTGGGGATGCTGGGAGTTGTAGTCCCAAATATCTGGAGGGCACTAGGTTGGAGAAGGCTGTAGTAAGGAGTTAGTTAGCCCTATTGAAGCCAGTGGGAGTCACTTTCCAGTACAAACCCCTATCAGATTCCTCTGCAAGCCACTGAGTGCTCTTTCCTTCTGCATTAATACACTGACAACATGATAACCCACACTCAAGAGCTGAGTAAGGGTTGTCGTTGAACCGTGGGTTGTTGTTGAACCGTGGGTTGTCGTCTGAACCCAGCTGAGATAAGAAACCATGGTGAACAACCCACAGTTCACAGCCCAATAACAACCATGGGTTCTCTTTGTGGGTTGGTTGTGGTTAAGAAGCCATGGCTTGTTAGTGCAGGTGGGTTCAGACAACACGATAACCCACGTTTCAGCAACAGCCCACACTCAACCCATAGTCAACCCCTGAGTGTGGGTTATCATGTTGCCTGAACCCAGTCATTGCGGATAACCATCAGTCCCCACCATGGTCTTTAGGCCATTGTCCCCATGATCCACTCTGGCTGTGTGCAGGCCTAGCTGTGGGGTTACAGAGTGGCAAGGGAAAGGCGCTGTGTGTGTAGCCAGTGATAACTTCCTCCTTATTAGTACAGTACTACTTAATGGTAGTTCAGTACTAAATTTTGAAGTGCAGGCGCTCATCATTACAGCCCCAATGACCATACCCCAAGGACAACCCAAAATGCAGGCAGCTGTGTTGATCCATTATAGATAGATACCCACAAAGAAAATCATTCCATAGCATACTAGCTAATTTATTAGGATCAGCTGAAAAAAGTGCCAGAGCTCTGGGACCCAGTGTTCCCACTCCACTACACCATGGCTTCTTTATCAGAGGGGAGGGGGCCATTGCTCAATGGCAGAGCACCCATCTTGTGTGCAAAAGGTCCTGGGTTTCATCCCTGGTATCTCCAGGTGAGACTAGGAAAGACTCCTGTGTTAACCCTTGGAGAGCCACTGCCAGTCAGTTTGTAGACAACAATGAGTTAGATCAAGTGTGGGGAACCTATGACCCTCCAGATCTTGTTGGACTACTGTGAAGGATTGAGGCCTACCCAGGCTTGAGTTAGGTTGAAGCCTGAAGGCCCAAATATCTCCTGATGGGAGGGGGCATTTGTGACTTTGGGGGTGCCACAAGGGCAAGGGCCACCCCCCTAACACTGCTACTTGTTGCTCGGTGCCCTTGGTGGGGGGGATTGTTTTTCCTTGTCTAGGGCCTGAACATGTGCCTTGGAGGGGAGTCATGGGGCCAAGTGGGGGGTTCTGTGGGGGCCCCAATTAGTGTAGTGATGGGTAGAGGGAGATATGGCATTGGGAGGAGGACTAGCCAGGTAAGGGGAACACGGCCCAGACACTTAATGGTTGTGCCTTGCTCCGGTCCTCCTCGCACCCGCAGGTTTGGTGGTTGCCCTATCAGCCTGCCCTCGGGTCTCCGGATGCTGCTTCTAAATGCCAGATTGCTGCAAAATAAAACCTCCCTCATCCACGATTTAATAGTGGATGAGGTTGCCGATCTGGCATGCATTATCGAGACCTGGGTGGGAGAATAGGGAGGAGTTAGTCTCTCCCAGCTTTGCCCACTGGGGTACTTGGTGCAGCATCAGGGTAGACCTGAGGGCCGGGGAGGGGGGGTTGCCGTGGTCTATAGGAATTATCTCTCTCTCTCTCCAGGCTCCCTGTCTGTCTGACTACTGGTCTGGAGTGTTTGCACCTTGTGTTGGGCCAGCGGGACAGATTAGGGATTCTGTTGGTGTACCGCCCACCCCACTGCTCAACAGACTCCCTGGCTGAGCTGACGGAGCTGGTCTTGCTGGCGATGCTGAGGTCCCCCAGGCTGTTGGTACTGGGGGATGTTAACATCCATGCTGAGGGCACCTTGTCTGGTGTGGCTCAGGAACTCATGGACTCCATGACAACCATGGGACTGTCCCAACATGTCATCGGCCCAACACATGTAGCAGGGCACACTCTAGACCTGATTTTTTCAGCCAAGCATGGAGATGGTGATCTGAAGGTGGGGGACTTTGAATCGGTCCCCTTGTCATAGTCAGATCACTACCTGCTGAGATTTAGGCTAACGGCAGCTTTCCCCCTCTGCAAGGGTGGGGGACCTATCAAGATGGTCTGCCCCCGGAGGCTGATGAATCCGGATGGTTTCCAGAGGGCCCTTGGGGGGTTTCCGGTTGATATGGCTGGCGGTCCTGTCAAATCCCTGGTTGATCTCTGGAATAGAGAGATGACCCGTGCGGTTGACACGATCGCTCCTGAGCTCCCACTCTGTAGTAGAGCTTGTACGACTCCGTGGTATACCCCAGAGCTGAGAGTGATGAAGCAAAACAGGAGGCGGCTTGAGTGCAGGTGGAAGAAAACTCCTAGTGGATGCAATCGAGCCGTGGTACATACCTATAGCCAGGTATACCTAGAGGCAGTGAGGGTGGCAAAGAGACAACACCTCACTGCCTCTATCCAATAATCTCTTTGCCACCCAGCAGAGCTCTTTAGGGTCACCCGGGGCCTGATGTACACTGGCCCCAGGGACATCATCGACCCATCTGATGCCCGCTGCAATATATTCGCTAGGCACTTCCAGGAAAAAATCTCTTGCATCCGCAGGGACTTAGATTCAATGTTATAGCAGTAGAATCAGGAGAGGTACCCAGAGCACAGCCTGGTCTAGTTATTTTGGATGAGTTTCAGTTGGTACAGCTCAAGGATGTTGACAAGGTGCTTGGACGGGTTCGTGCAAGCACGTCTGTTCTGGATCCTTGCCCCTCTTGGCTTATAAAAACTAGCAGGGAGGGAATGGCCGGCTGGGCCAGAGAGGTGATCAATGCCTCCTTGTGAGAGGGAGTGGTCCCATGCCACCTGAAACAGGCAGTGGTGAGACCACTCCTGAAGAAACCCTCTCTGGACCCGGAAGATCTCAACAACTTTAGGCTGGTGGCGAATGTTCCTTTCCTGGGCAAGGTCCTTGAGCAGGTGGTGGCCAACCAGCTCCAGGCGCTCTTTGATGAGACTGATTATCTGGATCCATTTCAGTCGGGATTCAGTCCTGGTTTTGGCACAGAAACAGCTTTGGTTGCCCTGTATGATGACCTATGTCAGGAGAGAGACAGGGGGAGTGCGACCCTGTTGATACTGCTGGATCTCTCGGCGGCTTTCGATACCATCAACCATGGTATCCTTCTGAAGCGGCTGTCTGAGTTGGGGGTGGGGGGCACTGCATTGCAGTGGTTCCGCTCCTACTTGGATGGCCGGCTCCAGAGGGTGGTGCTTGGGGAATGTTGCTCGGCCCCATGGACTCTCCAGTACAGGGTTCCTCAGGGGTCGGTCTTGTCCCCCATGCTATTTAACATCTACATGAAACCACTGAGTGGGGTCATCCAGAGTTTTGGAGTGCGTTGCCATCAGTACGCTGATGACACACAGTTCTATTTCTCCTTTTCATCTTCAGCAGGTGAGGCTGTGGATATGCTGAACCGGTGCCTGGCTGCGACAATGGACTGGATGAGGGCTAACAAACTGAGGCTCAATCCAGACAAGACTGAGATGCTGTTAGTGGATGGTTCCTTTGACCGGATGGAGGGTGTTCAACCTGTTCTGGATGGGGTTGCACTTTCCTTGAAGGAGAAGGTTCATAGCTTGGGGGTGCTCCTGGAGCCATCTTTGTCACTTGAGGCTCAAGTGGCCTCAGTGGCAAGGAGGGCCTTCTACCAGATCCGGCTGGTGGCCCAGCTATGCCCCTATCTGGACAGGGATAGCCTGGTCTCAGTAATCTATGCTCTGGTGATCTCTAAACTAGACTACTGCAATGCGCTCTACGTGGGGCTGCCTTTGAAGACTGTTCGGAAGCTGCAGCTTGTGCAAAATGCAGCAGCCAGGCTTATTGCGGGGACCGGAAGGTCCAAGCACATTACACCGGTCTGGCCCGTTTGCACTGGCTGCTAATATGCTTCCGAGCCGAATTCAAGGTGCTGGTTCTAACCTATAAAGCCCTACACAGCTTAGGACCACAATACCTGACGGAACGTCTCATCTCTCCCAACCGCAATCTACCCGGACACTACACTCAACATCTGGGGCCCTCCTCCAACTGCCACCTCCAAGAGAGGCTCGGTTGGTAGCAACAAGGAGGGGGGCCTTCTCAGTGGTAGCCCCCCAATTATGGAATCAGCTCCCCACTGAGACCCGCCTGGTGCCAACCTTACTATCTTTTCAGCGCCAGGTTAAGACTTCCCTCTATGCCAAGGCATTCAATAGTTTAGAGCTCAAAATAGCAGGGGGGGGGGAATTGTCACCTGTAGACTTAGTTTTATTAACTTTTGGATTGTATTTTAAACTGTGCTTTTTAATTTGGTTTTTAATCTTTTTAACTATTTTGTATGTTTTTATTGTTGTTTTATGTTCCGCCCAGAGAGCTTCGGCTATGGGGTAATATAGAAAATAAATAAATAAATAAATGTCCTGGTTTAAAATTTGAAAAAAATGGTCACCTTATTATATACTCCTCCCACCACCCTTTCTAAGACATCACAAACCACACCCACTGAGTTCAACATTCTACACTCACTAAATATACTAAAGTAGACATACACCAGGGAACTGAATTGTGGGGTTATGCCACAGACCCCAGCATAAAGTCTGCTTCTTCCTGACAAGCAAGCAGCTAAGGTTAGCTACTTGCTTGTCAAGGTTCCCAGACTTTTGGGGCTTTCTCCATGTAGGAGTCCTTCTACCTCTGTTCCAGCACACATTTTGGTCCCAGCAGAGCAGAGACACGTCGCAAAGGCCGTGTGAGGTTATGAGCCACCAAGGTCTTCAAGCAAGGAGGCCACTTACTGTGAGCCTATCCCGCAGGGCTCTCTTACTTCCCACCTCTGAAAGTTAGGCCGGGGCAAGAGTCCCTGAAATATTGCTGCCCGTGACGACAGTGGTGTTTTCTATGGGGAATTCATCAGAGAGGCACTTACCTCTGCTCGTCTTGATGGCGTGGAATTGACAACATGCTTTTGGTGGATCCAAGATGTTCGCAACTCATGGGGCGCAGGAAAACTGAGGCAAGGCTAGCAGTAACCCCGGAGCGGTTTTATCAGACAGCCCAGACCAAGAAGCACAGGGCATACAGTTAACTTCTGTGCATTTGTACTCCCTCCAATGTTTTTCAGGAGAAAGAACTTGTGTGATGGCAAGTGGACACCTGAGTCATAGTGTGATAGTGAACAAGCTAAATGATGCTCCCAGTGACTCTTTGGAATTTATATATTCTAGTACACTTCTGAAGTAATATGCCTTTCAAAATATACCTTTGCTGATTCATACATGGATACCCTAAAACAGTACACATATCTGTACCTCTCATTTTGGTGGTGGCATCCCACTTGCTCTCCTGAGAGAAGTTCACCTGCTGCCTACCTTATTGTCTCCTCACTGCCAGGCATAGACTTTATTCTCCCAAGACTTTTAGATGCAGCCAGGGCCCTACTATGAGCCGCGCTGAGACAGTTGTCTCAGGCAGCAGATCTGGAGGGGTGGCAGAATGAGCACCTCCCAACACCTGCCTGGGCTGCTGAGCTGCCCACGCTGCAGGGAATGGCATGCCCTGGGCTGTGTGCTTACCCACAGCTGTGGAGTACTGCTTCTGCACTGCCCAAGCCCCACCAGCACCCTACTGGTTGGGCTGTGGGGCACCGCTGGTGGGTCGCTTTCTCTTCTGATAGAAGTGCAGCAGCTGCCACACATCAGACAGATGAATAACCAAGCAGTGGCAGCATCTCACTAGGCCAGTGTTTCTCAACCTTGGGTCCCCAGATGTTTTTGGCCTACAACTCCCAGCATGCCCCAGCCAGCTATGCTGGCTGGGGCATGCTGGGAGTTGTAGGCCAAAAACATCTGGGGACCCAAGGTTGAGAAACACTGCACTAGGCTGACTGGCAGTTGGCGCACCTGACCTGCGGCTGCAGCAGTCTCCCCCGGACTAAGGCTGAGCCCACATGGGGGCTTATGCAGGCATTGCCCAAGTCTTGCCCGGCCAAGTCTCGTGAGATGATGACACTTAAGTCTCACAAGATGCAGCAAATTCTTGCGAAACTTCGCCAAGTCTCGCAATACTTTGCCACAGGCTTGGTGAAGTCCCGTGAGACTTGGTGGGGGCAACTTCTCCACAATGCCAAGTGAGTAGGAGCTGGCTCTGGCAGTGCACGGACCGTGGCAGCAGGCCTCTGCCTCAGGCAGGAATATGACTCAGGCTGGCCCTGGTACAGTTAAACTTGCTGACTGTCTTACGCTGATTGTGTGGTGGTCTATTATTATTATTATTATTATTATTATTATTATTATTATTATTATTGCAGTAGCATTTTAATTCTTTCATTATTTTTTGTAAACTGCCATGGAATTATGATTGAAGGGGTAGCACAGTATAAAAATACGCAGAATAAAAATCACAGTCAGATTTTCAATATATAGGACAACCTTGACCTAGCTAGCAACCTTGTCAGGTCCAGCTCCCAAGTAAGGTGAGCACATGAATGATGTGCCTGACCCCTTCCAAGCTGTTCCAGGTAGTATCATTTATTTATTTAATTATTGTTTGTTTGTTTGTTTGTTTGTTTGTTCTATTTCTATACCGCCTTTCTGAAACCAACCAAATTACAAAACTTGGGAATATAAAAACCCATAATCAAATAAAAACATAGTAAAACCTTAAAAGCAACTTTTAAAAGCCATAATAACCAGGCAGTAGGTAGGCCAGGCCCCGGTGTTGGAAACACACACCTGTGACATGCACATGTTGTGGGGAAATGGGTAAAGCTGGAAGGATCTTGTGTGTTTCCCCGCTCCCCTAGATTCCAAGGCAGTTGCAGGCCTGCCTTGGGGTGGGGCTGGAAGCAGAGGCAATTGCCCCAAGCCCTCAGAGATCAAGTGGTCCCTGCCCAAGTTCATGTGCACCATTGGCCCCGGCCCTACCACATTGTTCCCCAGAGCTTCACACATGCACATGGGTCCTTGTAGTGGCCTGTGGCAGGCCCCCCCCCCCAACATAATACCTGTTCCAGGCCCTATAAGCTCTCTGAGCGCCCTTGGATGGCTGTAGAAGCTGAGCTGGCTGCAAGGATGTTCTTTTCACAGAGAGATTTCCTTTTCGTCTCCACTCTGTCATGCAGCCTCCAGAACTGGCGAAGTGACAGATGTTAGAAGTGCACGCAGAAACCTATCCCTTCCTCCTTATTTGGGATGTTAATCAAATGCTTACCCACCCTGTCTCTAGGAGTGGGGTGGGGGGCTGGCATTGTCCTGACCCCCTTTGAAGTAAAATCGCAAAGGCCTTCATTGAGCTCGTGTTCCTCCCTGATTTACAAAAAAACACAAAACCCTACCGGCTCTGTCTCAATATGGGGGCATCCTTATCTAGTCTCACTTCAAGGTAGCAGAAGTTCTCTGGCCAATGCTGATTTGACAAGCACTCCCCACCCCCCACCCCATGCCTGGGTGTGAAAGAAAGGCCAGAGACCACAGCAGGGACCGAGCAGATTCCTCAAGGTGACACATCAGTCACTTTTTTTGCAGGGGGTAAGGAAGAGAAAGCATAAGAGAATGGATGGGAGCGGCAGGGGGCAACCACCTCTTCTGAAGTGCAGGGCACCATCCGAACAGTCTCTGAAGCCGTGGTGGAACCAAAGAAGACAACGATCACATCTTAAGCTGATCTGAGGCAATGCAACGCGATGTCCTCTGGCGATTCCCTGGGCCACGTAATCAGCTGGATTGGGTGCTGAGGACAAAGTTTTGCCCACCCACTGCTTACTTTACTGAGCTTGGCACTGCTCCCAGAATAGTCGGACAGTTTCGCAAGAAGCAGGATCCGGCCCCTGGTCTTAGGCAGCAATACTGCAAACCAAATGATGTAGCCATGGCAACATGCAGTCCAACTTTAAATTCTCTGGCACATAAAAAGGCAATTTCCTTTCTCTCCCCCTCTCCTGCATTTTTATATATTTCTGAGGTTTCTAATGGCAATCGTGGCCTCAGGTTCTTGCCTCTGTCAGTCAGTCACTAACTGCCTGGAAACGCTGACTTAACAGCTCAATCTTGGAAGCGTGCAGGCTCCACTGAAGTCGCTGGCGCTTGCTCTGGGAGAGAGCATCACTACATGGCGGCCCCAGGGGAGTCCGCGTACATGCACCGGGGTAATCCCAACGGTGGGTTAAGACAGCCGCCCTCTTCGCTGGCTCAGCCTACTAGGGTGAAATGAAGCAGGTGAAGCTTCTCCCATCACGCAACATGGGGGGGCAGGCAACATGGTGCCCGTGGGCACCCCTGCGCCCCAGACGCTTCTCTCGGAGGCCACCAAGGGGCACTGCCCCTCCTGCTTTGATGTGTGCGTTTCTTTAAAAACGGTTTTTTCTTACCAGCTGCTGAGGTCGCTTCAAAGTGAAGGCAGGCAGGGCCATCTCCACTCAGCCACCAGGAACACGAAGGGGGGAAAGAGTAAACGTCCTCTGTCGGTGCTGCCTGGTAAAGAGGGCAGTGAGGGCCTAGGGCAGTGTTTCTCAACCTTGGGTCCCCAGATGTTTTTGGCCTACAACTCCCAGCATGCCCCAGCCAGCATAGCTGGCTGGGGCATGCTGGGAGTTGTAGGCCAAAAACATCTGGGGACCCAAGGTTGAGAAACACTGGGCTAGGGAGAGCGAGGCGACTAGGAAGGGCAGCAGTAAGCCGGCAGCAGAGTTGCGGGGGGCAGGGGGAGCAGCGGGATGCCAGGGGGGCCCTGTGCGAGCCAGCTGGCGGCAACCTGGGGGACAGGTGGGGAAGGGTATGTGCTTGTATATCTGAGTGGATGGGGGCTGCACGTCTGTTGGAAAGCGATGGGGAGAGAACGGGGTGAGCCAGAGGGAGGGGAGGTTTTGGAGGGATCCTGAAAGAGGGTGCGTGTGGTTTTTTCCATGTGCTTGCGGTGAGGAGAAGAGAGGTGTGTGTGTGTGCGGGGTGTGTGTGTGGGTGTGTGCGTGATGATACATGCTGTGTGTTTGTGTGCTTATAAGAATGGATGGATGACTGTGTGCATGGGTTTGTGTGTGTGTGTGTGAGAGAGAGAGAGGGGGGGGCTGGCAGAGAGTGGGGTGGAGAAACAGAGTTTGTCTTCTGTAAAATGGGTTTCTCTCTTGGCACAGAAAACTAGGTTCAGTGGAGTTCTGTGTTGGGGCACAGACCTCTCTTCTGCCTTGTACTCAGCCTTTTGGGCTGGTCACTTGACCTTTGCAACTAGCCATGCCTCCCACGGCAGCCATTTTGTAGTGTAGTGTGCCCAGGACAGTTTCTCAATTTGCAAAATGTGCCCACGGGGTTGGAGACTCTTAATTTAACGTCATGCCAGGCTGCTGCTTTGAAAGCCAGTACAAAAAGGTTGCAACCCTCATCGAGGCCACTATGCTCCTCTATTTATTCATCTATCAAATTCATAAACCACCTTTGCCTAATGGCACCATGTTTAGGATGGCCAACTTTTCATTGGCCCTGCTTCCATGTCCTTGGCAGCAGCCTGACATGCACACACTTAGCAGGTGATGCCTTTTCTGCCATGGAGATAAGTAGATTCATAGATCATAGAGTTGGGAGGGGCCTACAAGGCCATCGAGTCCAACCCCCTGCTCAATGCAGGAAACTAGAGGAGGGGTCTCCCACCCAAGTAATAACCAGGCCTGACCCTGCTTAGCTTTCCACGCTCAGACAAGCTACTGAGCCAGCGTGAGCCACAGGCCTGTATGGCGAGGAAGGCTTCACTGTGTGCGTCAAGCTGACGTTAGAGACGCAGAAACAGGGCCAGGAGAAAGAAGGTGGCACTTCTAACAATAGTCTCTGCAAAAAAGGAGAAGAAAGGAATCCTTCCAAAAGCTAAAGTGTTTTAAAAAGCTGGACTTCTGAAACAGAATACATTATGCATATATGGAAATTATTTGGGAAACAGTTACTAATTCTTGCCTAATCAATTAGCCACAGTAATCATTTATGTTATGTGAACTCATATATATACGGTATATATATATATATATATATATATATTCCACAGGGCTGATGCATGACCTTATATGCTAAAGCATTTGAGTCAACTGGATGTGGTGATAGGCCAAATAAGTGGTTTGGATTTTTCCCCCTTTCTTAGCCAGACCTTCATCAATACTTTTTACAAAGTGATAGGAGGACAGACGGGGGAAAGTGTACTGTTTTTATTCACATCAGTTTATAATAGCTTCTAAAATAGGTCAAACTGAGGTCCTAAACTACTTGCCTGTCTGAGGCCATAAGCTATGATGACATTAAAGACCAGCATCTTTTGCAGAAGGTCATAAATGAGTGCATTGGATGACCCTGGGTGTCCAGGTGGGATACAGAAACAATCGCACATGTCAGCGGATTGAGCTATCAGCATCCATCAGCTCTCGCTTTTGCCCATCTCTCAGCTCAGCTGTTGCAATATGAAGCCATTTCTCCTAAGACTTAAACCAACTGGGGCCAAACCACAAACATGCTGGGTGACTAAATTTCCCAGAGAAGGTCTCAGTCATGAATGACTAAAAACAAAATTATAGAGCAATCTTGGCTGACGGATAGCAGAATGAAATGTGATTCATTTTCCTTCGCCTGGCAGGGACGGCAGCCAAAAATGACTAACTTAACCCTTTCCCGTCTGCTGGTGCATGAGTTCGTAAGGTCTTTGAAAGAAAAAGGGGGAGGGGGAGGAAAGCCCTGCTTGCATTGAATGGATGGTAGTAATAATAGCAAAGTAGTCTGATGATTGCTTGGGAACATGCAATTCTTAGTGCTGATGTGGGAAAGACGGGCAGTAGAGAGTACTGCTATATTATTGTTCATATAACACCCACAATGGGCAAAGTGTGTAATCTTGGCTTGTCCTAGCAACCACCTTGTGAGGTAGGTCACTATTATTCCCATTGTACAGATGGAGGACAGAGGTTAACTGAGCCTCAGGCTCAGGAGCTAAACCTGGCTCTCCCAGGGTCCCAGCCCAAGTGTTTAGTGGTTTCTGGCTTTTGTGCATTCCCCCCCCCCCATTCTAAAAGGCTGAAATGCCTCTCCTCAGACTTAGTTGCTAGCAGAAAGGATTTTATGCTAAAATACCCTGGTATTTTTGGCCCCACCCCTTTGCCTTTGGCTCCACCCACCTCTGGAATGTGGCCCCCGAGAGCTCTGAAACTGAATGTAAGATCTGGATACATCCATATAGCAAATGGGAGGCATTATAGCTGCCTCTGCTGCCCCACCTCTTCCTGGAGCATCCGCGGGGTACTGATCCAGGTTCATGAGTCCTCCTCCTGAATATGGTTCAGAGACAGAAGGCCTCATGCTGCCAGCTGTGTGTGGCACCTCCTGGTCTGGGCTTCAGCTTGGATTCATTACCATCTCTGGAGGCCTCGTCTGTTTGCAGTTATGGGCATGGACTAACAGTATCTTATAAAATAGGATTTCATCTTGGTTTCCAGAGTATGTCCCATTACCACTCCAGAAGGGTGTTTATCTGATTCCCCAAATATAGAGTATAGCAGGAGGTGGCCTTTAGCTTGCTTGGTATCTACCAGGAGAACATTGTTTGTGCTCTCTCTAGCAGAACAGCATTCCCATAACAAAATTAGTGTTCAAACAGGTCCAAGAAGTGACAGGCTGCCCTGGGACCAAAGCTGCTAAATGAAGGGGAGGTGATGCCGGAGGGAAGTCAGGGGGAAAGAAATGAAAATAGGCACCTTGAATTGTCATGAGTTAAATGCATGCTAGGAGTTGGTCTCTCACTGAAGGACACAATGCAGGTTATGCTGACTGTGTTTGGCTTCAACCAGTGGAGGCTGTTGGCACCAATGTCAGTGGGGCTCCAGATTTTACTCTGAACTCTTAAGAAGCTATCCATGGTGCTGAACCTTTGGGGGGGGGGTTCAGCACCATGGATAGCTCCTTAAAGGTTTTGGGTGAAATCCAGAGCAGATACACAGCCCCCTGACATTGCCTCCACTGGCTTCAACATATGATACCTCTACTTCCGACTGCCCCTTACCTGCGCAGGAATGAAGGAAGGATCTCCTCTCTATGCATGAATACAGATGGACCAACAACTCCTGTAAAATATCAGGAACCAGCACAAGGGCCTCAGATCAGCTGCATGTAAGGAAGGCATGACTGTTCTTGTGAATTCACTAAGTACATAGCAAAAAATGGAGACCACATGAAGGGGGGCGTTGGGGTTGCTGTACAAAACCTGGAATATACGGTACCTTATATTCAATGACCACCCATCCGCTGGTGAGTAGTGAATAGGTGTGACATTAACTGAGCCGTCTCTCCTTGTCGAGCCAATGGATGTGAGCTCTCTTCTGGTGATCTGACTTCTGACTTATTCCTAAGCTGGTGGTGTATGAGGAGGATTGCAGTTTGATTTCACAAGTTTTCTGCTTTCGATGCCTGTACTGTGCGGCAATGCAAACTTCAGGTCATTTCAAATATAATGACCCTGGCTTGCTAGATGACAGGTTGGGCGGCCGGAAGTGAGCACCGAGTCCACGTGCGCACCCTCCCCTCCTCCCTTTGTGCACTAGTGTTGATTCCCCATCACGCCCAAAACAGGGGGGGCATTAATGTTGCGGTTTTAATGTTGGTTTTCTAACCAGGTTAGTAAACCAACATGAAACCATTTAAACAACATTAAATCAAGTTATTAAACCGACATTGAACCATAATGTTAGCAAACCAACATTAAGCCACAATTCCCTGCTTTCAGATGTAACAGGGAACTGTAGTTTTTATGAACCTGGATTGATGTGCTGAAATCAGGAGGGGAGGGGGGGGTAATGTGTGGTTCAGCAAGCTGGGAAGATTATATCCAGACTGGGTCTGAGACATTTGATACTTAATCACAATGGTATATTATTTAGTGATCTTCCAAGAGAGCTGGTGTCTGTATCTATCTGTAGTCTTAGATCTGGTCTCCTGCTGGAGCTAGTGAATTACAACAGAAACAATACCTGATCAATGTCAATGAAAGAAAGGAGAAGGAGGGAGGAGGTAAGCATTAAAAGGTTGCAAAGGAAGCATATTAAACTGGAAAGCCACATTGAACCAGGCTGTGGTTCATGCTGCTTAGTATACAGATGAAGATTTTTCAGAAGCACTCTAGCAGCAACCTAACCTCTGGCTGAAATTGAATCAATAAAACTCCCATTGATTTCAATGGATACAATCGGAGCATCACTGAGTGCTTTTGAGAATCCTATCCAGAGTGCAATGTGTTATTATTTTGGAAGATATTTCCGACTGTTTGCCTGTAATATGTATTTACCTTATCTAGCTGTGCTTTTATACTATTATCTCCTACTAGCCTTAGTTTGGCTAGGCCTCATGAATTGCATTGCCCTTGCACAAAACACCCAGAAAAAGAGTGTTCATTTCTTACATTATGTTTGGCCATTTCACCCCAAAGAGACAAGGAAACCTTCTAGGCAGGCGTATGATCACAAAACCTCAGGTGTCTCTAGGTTAAATTGAACTAGGCAGGTTTTTAAAACTCCTAGCAATGCCTTTTAATAGGTTAAGGCAGGTAGTCAAGGCAAGACATTGTGTCCAATTGACACAGTAGGATGGATATTTGAAGGAAGGCAGTGTACAATCGCTAAATTAGAATGTAGCCAGTCCATAGAGACTAACAGCCTAGAGCCAGTAACATCCAATGCGGGGTTACGCGTTGATCTTCCAGGAGATTACTACTGCGCTATGGCCAAGGAGGAGGGGAAGACCAGGCCTTCATAGTGTAGGCATTAATGATACCTGTGCAGAGACCTCTAGCAGCATTCACCAGTAACAGCAGCAGCAGCGTCATTCATTTTCATTCATTTATTTCATTTCCGTCCTGCCCAGTCGCCAAAGCTCTTTGGGTGGTTCACAAAAATTACAAAACAAAAACATAATTTAAAAAAAAACACCTTTAACATACAAAATTCAAAATCAATTTAAAACAGAGAAAGCAGTTATCCATGCTCTGGTAACCTCTCATCTAGCTAACTGCAATGCATTATACACGGGGCTGCATTTGAAAATGGTCTGGAAACTTCAGCTGGTCCAAAACAGGGCAGTGAGATTGTTAACGGGGACTGACCCGATTCAAAGTGCTGGTATTAACTTTTAAAGCTCTAAATGGCTTGGGGCCTGGTCACCTAAAGGATTGTCTCCTCCGATCTATACCTGCCTGAACCCTAAGATTGTCTTCAGTGGCCCTACTCTGGGAGCCCCTGCCATAGGAAGTGAGGTGGGTGGCTACTAAGAAGAGGGCCTTTTCTCTTGTGTCACCCCAGTTGTGGAATGAGCTTCCCAAAGAGGCCCGCCTGGTGCCTACATTGTGCTTTTTTCAGTGCCAGTGCTTTTTTTCTACCTTGCTCTTGTTTTAAATCTGTTACTGTATTTCAAATCTTTTGCACTGCTGCTAAGTTTTATTTTGATTTTATCTTTTATACTGTAATTTTAAACTTCTGAGCTTTTATTTTATATTGTATTGTGTTGTCGTTTATGATTTTAATTCTTGTGAACTGCCCAGAACGCCTAGGCTATTGGGTGGTATAAAAATGTAATATATATATATATATATATATATATATATTTAAAAAGTTACAGTAAGCTTGTGCAAGTTAGGAGAGGCCTCTACTCGGGATCAGCACTGCAGTACCTGCACTTTGTGAATGAGGCTCTTCCCCCACCCCCTCCTCAACCACTACTTGGCAATAGCAGCTGGTTTATGGCATAAGATCAGGGCCAGAGGGTAACGGGTAGGAATGGTCAGGCACCTGCCAAGGGCCCACACTCCAGCAGGGGCCCACTGACAAGCCCATTGGCCTTGCTCCTCCTCGTCATCATGGCAACCTTCTTGTTCCCTGACTCTGACTCTGGTCCAGACAATCATGGCAGTGCGGAGGAGGAGCAGTAGATGCCACTGCCAACTTGCTCCCTGGCTCCCTGCCTGTCAAACAAGCGAGTGGTAGCAGTGATGGGCAAGAGGAGGAGGAGGAGGAGGAGGAGGAGGAATAGCGGCCAGTGACAATGGCAGTGAGAAGGTAGACTCACCAGGGAAGGGGGCCCGTGGAGGGTGTCTAAGGGCCCTCCAAAACCTGGAGCCGGCACTGCGTAGGATCCCTCTCCCGCCGGCCTCAGCCACCCCTTGGTGGGTGGTGGCCCGGGAGCGCCACACGCCTTCTAAGGCACAGGCGACCACTACCCAAAGGTCAGGACGGCGGTGACATTCATCCTCTGCCTCATCAGCATGAGACAGTATTGCTTTTGAGAATCAGAACCTCTCAAATCGGATCTTATTTAAATGCCATTTGGAAGTAGCCAGTTGCCTTGCTCTGGGCGATGCCCTCGCCATTTCCTGCAGCACCTGTCCTTTCCTGTAATTTCCCATCTAGCCGAGCCTGGATCTGATACTAATTAACTTATATGATCTGACAAATTCACAACCCTGGGTGGTCCGGCTGCGGCTTTTGCCGCCTTAGCTTTCAATCACTGTTTATCGGGACGCAGCAGCTCCTCCAGTGCATTGTAGTTATTCATGGGAATGACTCGCCAGTTCTTCAAACGGGGTAGGCCTGGGCTGGCCAGCCTTAGCATGAAGTGACCTAAGCCGTCTGCTTTGGGCCACAGATTGCAGAAGTAGTAGTCTCTTCCTGTCTCCATCTCTGAGTCCCATTTGCAAAACCGGTTCTAGGCCCGATGGGGGAGGTGGGGTGGTTTGGAGGGGGGAGGGGTCACTTTTCGTGCTTTGGATGAAAAAAAAAAGTCTGATGCCAGCACTGCAGCAACTCTGTATATTTTTGTATATTCATCTGATGGCCTTTAGGAGAACAATTTGTGATTCCTGAGACATTTTAGCTTGGATTTATATTCCCGTTGCTTGGGGAGCAAGGAGCGATGTGCTTTCCCCATCATGCTTGCTTGGTTGTTGACCTTACAGAACATTTCTAAAGCACAATCCCAGAGTTGATCATTCTGCTACTAAATCTTCCTTATCCATTGGTGGCAGGGATAGGAATATGTATCACAGTAACAAGGCATTTGCTAAGTTTCAGAAATACTTCTATCCATTCCAGTAAATATAAGAGGCATATGTCGGAGGCCTTCCTGTTAGCAGTATAGAGCCTTGGCAACCCAGCATTAAAAAGTAGTATTTTGCTCCTGATTTAAGACTCTAATGAACCTTTGACAAAGCCATGCAAGTCCTTCATAGAGCCAGAAGTCTGCCTAGAGCCAGCAATAGATTAAACTGAACGAGAAGTCTCCCAGGGCCAAGCAGCACTCTGGCAGTTTGTCAAGGTACAGTTCTGCAGATGAACATGCTGCCAGCCTCAGAAGGCTTGATTTGGGAGCTGCTCTGTGTTATTTACTGGGTATTCGCAAGCAATGCCTACAAGCATTGTAGGTGCGGTGGGTGGGGGGAGGCAGGGAAAGACTCCAAGGTAGAAAGGGGGGGGAAGAGAAATACAGTAATACCTTGGATTGCAAGTAACTTGGTTTGAGAGCGTTTTGCAAGACAAGCAAATTTTAAAATATTTATTTAATTTTTTTTTTTACTTGATATACAAGCGACGTCTTGCAATACAAGTACTGTAGTATGGCTTAAATTAAAAATCTCTGTACAAATTTGGGGGGGGGGATTTCATTTTGATATAAGAGTGTTTTGGATTACAAGCATGTTTCCGGAACGAATTATGCTCTCAATCCAAGGCATGACTGTATATAGCAAGGGTGCTTCCAGAGAAGGCCTTTATTTTTCATTTGCCCTGCCCCATTCACGGAATTTTACAGAGGTCCAGATGTTGTCATCTTTGATTTGTAAGGCTCCCGTGTTTCTCCACCACCACTTCATCTTCTTGTTACTACAGAAAGGAGGACAACACAATGTCTTTTTACTGGAAGCACTAGGAGCCATCTGTCTGGAAGCACTGTTACTCATACTTAGAGTAGACCCATTGAAATCCCGCCAGCAGCCATTTGCCAGGGATGTTGAAGAGTCCTTTGTCTCGAGTCACGAGTCGAGTCACGAGTCTTTGGACCCGAGTCTCGAGTCCGAGTCCGAGTCCTTGGTCCAAAATGGTGGGTGACTCAAGAGTCACGAGTCCTGACTCACTCCCAAAACTGACTCCACGAGTCCCTATTAAAATCAGTGGGGTTTCCCCCCAACAAAATAAGACTACTTCATATGTGTGGCTTAAATAAATTCTAGGCACAAGTGTGCCTTTTTATTTCAAAACTCTGCAACTGATTTTGGCAAGAACAGACCAGGCAGACAAACCCAAAATAACCAGGCAGGCAGAGGAGGCAGGGAACCCCAAAGCAGGCAGGCAGAGGCCTTTGTCTTGGACAATTCAAACTGTGGAACTGGTTAAGAAAAGACCAGGCAGGCAGAGGAGGCAGGGAACCCCAAACAGGCAGGCAGAGGCAGCCAAACCCAAAATGTCTGACCTTAACCCTAACCCCCCCACAACAACACATCAATCAAAATAAATCTCAACACATCGTTGGGGCTGTGCTCCTGGTAGCTGTCCATAGTGGCCGAGCAGCGGCGGCGCGCCTCGCCTCCATGCGCTCTTCACTGGTGATCGCGCTCCTTCTGGCACAGCCAGAAGACTCATCAACAGCCCAGGGATGTTGACGAGTCCTTGGTCTCGAGTCCCGAGTCGAGTCTCGAGTCCCATTAAAAATATTGGGACTCGAGTCAGACTCGAGTCAGAGGGGGGACTCAGTCCGACTCACAAGTCGAGTCCTCGAGTCCGAGTCCCCATCCCTGCCATTTGCCAGCCAAGTTGTCTGCGAGAGTCTTGGTTGATTGAGAAACTAACCTCACAGACTAACTATTAGGCTTAGGATTCATTTGTTAGGGCTGGGGTTGACTAGCAATTAAATCCATATGCTGTTGAATAACAGTACGCCCAGAGTCAGAATCACAATGATGACTCCTCCTTTGCTTGGCCAGGCAGGTTTAGAACTGTAAATCATGATGGTCCATGGACAGTGTGAGTAGATAAGTAGACCAAAGTGTTCTGCTATAAAGAAACTGGGAGTGAAAGCATCATCGGTACTGTCTGAAATGGAAAGATAAAAGAGATGGTTATCTACCACCACCACTACAACCTTGCATTTGCAGCAAGTAACCAGATAAGAATGTCCCAGTGTTTGGAATTTATCTCTACATTTTCATGTAGAACTCTTGCTAAGACTTGTACAGATATTTGTGATATTTTAAATTGACTGCCAAACCATCTCCTACTAATTTCCCTATCCCGTGATACCTGCTGGAACTGAGCCCGTTTAAAATGGTGAACATTCATTTCATTAGTGTTCTGGATACATTTTAAGACTCTTGTGATGTGGTACAGATGCACAACACACACGTGTGATGCAGTACAGCCTCAAGCAAATACACATATATGGGAATGGCTAAGTGTTTGTGTAGCTTCAGGTCTACAAAACCCACAGCAGATTGAAACCGGAACAAAAAATACTCCAGAGCTTTGAAAGCAGAGAAGACTGGAAGCCCATATATGACCAGTCACATTTGAATTTGAGCAATGAATTTTCTGCAGAAATCCCTGTCAAGGATTAGCAAAGAAGTACCGTATTTTTCGCACCATAAGACGCACCGGACCATAAGACGCACTTAGGTTTTGGAGGAAGAAAACAAGAAAAAAAATATATAAGACGCACTTACGGTAGTACCGTAAATGTTGACAGCGTCAGCTGTGTGAGGTCCCAGGGCTTTGCTGCTACTTAAGGCGATTTGAGGTGACTTGAGGCGATTTGAGGTTTTGAGGTGACTTGAGGTGTCTTGAGGCTTCTTCCCCCCCCCCCCACCGCGATGCCAGGCTGGCTGGTCCTCTGGGCAGCTGTGTGGCCGGCTAGCCCCCCTCCGCCCCTTGGCTGCAGCGCCTCCAATGAGAGCGCGGCAGGCCAGGCCAGGCGCGCAGCCATTGGCTCCATCACTGCAGGGAGGGGAGGGGTGGCTGTTCAGCCAAACAGCTGATCTCCGCAAAGAAATTGAACAGTTGTTGGCGGGAATCATCTGTTGGGGGGGAAACAGTTGAGAGACGGGCTTGCCCAGCTCCGTCCAGGAGCCTTCCCCGGCTCCATCGCTGCAGGGACAGGAGGGGTGGCTGAAAGGGGCGGGGGTTCGGGCAGTTGCCCCACGCTGGACGGGAACAGGGCCCAGGAGCTGCTCCGCCACCACCGCTGCCTGCCAGGCACTGGCCCTCTCTTCCTGCTCCACAGCAGAGAGCAGGCCTTGCCGCTGCCGCCTCTGGAGGCCGTCTCCGCTGCCGCCAGGTTTGTGGTGGCCCAAGCGCCTGCCCAGTCCTAAAGACGGCCCCGGGGAGGGGGCCTTGCTGCCGCCGCCTCCGGAGGCCGTCTCGTGGGCCTGATGCCGGGCGGGGGGGGCGCCGCCGCCGCCTCCTCCGACGCCAGCTTTGAGGCAGGCCCGAGCACCTGCCGAGTCCTAAAGACGGCCCCGGGGAGGGGGCCTTGCTGCCGCCTCCTCCGGAGGCCGTCTCCTGGGCCTGATGCCGGGCGGGGGGGGGGCGCTGCTGCCGCCTCCGCCTCCGCCTCCGCCGCCAGCTTTGAGGCAGGCCCGAGCGCCTGCCAAGTCCTAAAGACGGTCCCGGGGAGGGGGCCTTGCTGCCGCCTCCTCCGGAGGCTGTCTCGTGGGCCTGATGCCGGGCGGGGGGGGGCGCCGCCGCCGCCGCCAGCTTTGAGGCAGGCCCGAGTGCCTGCCGAGTCCTAAAGACGGCCCCGGGGAGGGGGCCTTGCTGCCGCCTCCTCCGGAGGCCGTCTCGTGGGCCTGATGCCGGGCGGGGGGGCGCTGCCGCCGCCGCCGCCACCACCGCCGCCGCCGCCGCCGCCGCCGCCGCCGCCGCCGCCAGCTTTGAGGCAGGCCCAAGCGCCTGCCAAGTCCTAAAGACGGCCCCGGGGAGGGGGCCTTGCTGCCGCCTCCTCCGGAGGCCGTCTTGTGGGCCTGATGCCGGGCGGGGGGGCGCTGCTGCCGGGCGGGGGGGGCCTTGCTGCCGCCGCCTCCGGAGGCCATCTCCTGGGCCTGCTGCCGGGCGGGTTTGTGCAGGCCCGAGCCCCTGCCCGCCGCTGAAGACGACCACCCCGAGGAGGTGCATGCCGGACCTTGCGCAGAGGGAAGTAAGGTCTGTAAAAAATTTTGTTTTTGTTGTTGATTTTATCTGTATTCACCCCATAAGACGCACAGACATTTTCCCCTCCTTTTTTGGGGGGAAAAAGTGCGTCTTATGGTCCGAAAAATACGGTATGCCTAGAACACCCTGAGGGCGGCGGGGGGTGGGTGGTGCATGCACAGAGAGTGACCCCAGAACAAAATGCTCAATGCTGCAACAAGCTCCCTGTAAACTGGTTTATCCCTGATATTTCCAGTGTACAATATTTGTCTGGGATCTCTCTGGGTTTCATTGCAGGGATTATGTGGCATAAGAGGCATTGCAACAGAGTGAATCCCAGAAGGTAAGAATCAAGATGTCCGTGAACAAGAAGAGATCTCCCCTATGTATTCTGCCTGTACAAGTCTATCCATGTGAACCCAGAATTTGAATTGTTTCTCTTGTTGAGGCAAAACAGAGAGCACACCTGCATGGCACTCCACAAAATGGCAGCCAGCCACTGTGAGTTCAAATCAATCTGTGCTGAGTTTCATGTGCCCAACCAAACATTGAATGGGTTATGTTACATGCCAATAGCCAAGCACAGCTTGGTGCAGTTTGACTTTTTCTGCTGTAAGCATAGGTTTTGAGCTTTTATACATGAGCAGGGCCGGCGCTACCGCTAGGCAGACCCAGGCGGCTGCCTAGGGCGCGTGGCGGAACAGGGCGCAGCGTTTCTGCGCCCCTTCCTCGTCTCCGGCGCGCTCCTGCCCCACCTGCCGCCTCTGCCGCGCCTCCCCGCCCGCCTGCCAGCTGCCGCCGCCGCCGCCACCGCTGCACCTCCTCCCCACGCGCGCGCGCGCGCCTGCCAGCCACCTACCTACCTTCCCGTCGTTTCTGGAGCCCCGCCGGCGTTGTTTTGGCGGGAGGAGGAACCAGGGCAACAGGGCTTAAACAGCCCTGTTGCCCTGGTTTCCCCGGCAAAAAAAAAAAAGCGTGGGGGTCCCGTCGCATCGGAGGAGGAGGAGGAGGAGGCGGCAGCAGCAGCAGCAGCAGCCAGCAGCGGGGGCGGGGGGAAGGTAGGTGGTGGTGGGGCGGGGGCGGCGCGGGGGGGGTTGCAGAGCAGGGCTGCTTTGCTCTGGAGCCCCCCCCACGGCACGAGAGGGGGGGCGCTAAATATAATTTGGCCTAGGGCGCCAAACAGCCCTGCACCGTTCCTGTACATGAGGCATTTATTGTGCAATCTCCATTCCCTACTCACAGTTGTTTATGGGTTCTTAAGATGACATCATGACCCTCCAGTTTTGCTTCTATTTTAGAAGACACTTTTGGCGAGTTTTTTAGAGCATGGAAAATGCGGTATTATTTGTGAAAGCAAAAGAAACTGCTTTTTCCACTTGTGTATTTGGTGCTATTCTGCTATACTACAGTGCTACCTAGAGGTTAAGTAGTGGAATAGCAGGAAAGGAAATGGTCTTTGTGTAGTGCTCAGATCTCAATTCTGTGATGAAACCAAAAGTAGATACAGTGGATTAACAGCCTCATTTAGAAAAGCCCTTTATCTGGAGTGCTTCCTCTTTCACACTATGTGCAAATGGCATTGTCATGTGCATAACCCTCTCACCATGTGGCAACAGCAACTGGGCTGACTTCCAGGAGGACTCAGAAAGGGTGGTTCCCATGTACGAGACAGAGAATGGGACCAGAGCTGTTCTGTAAGGTCAAAGCAGGCAAAACTGGTGCCCTCCTGATGTTTTAGACTATAGCTTTCATCAGCCCCAGCCAGCATGGGCAATGGTCAGAAATTATGGGCATTGTAGCCCGAAACACCTAGAGAGCACCAGGATACGGAGCCCTGCAAGGCATCTGCATAGGCATGCAGAGAGAGAGAGAGAGAACAAGAATGACAGAATTAGTTCTTTAAGCCTAGACCAATTAGAATGTGTTGGGAGAGGGAGGACTCGGTTATAATTAAATATTAAAACCAACAAGTCAACAGCATAAAAAATGAAAGGAACTGAATGAAAACAATTAGCAAAGAATGAAACAGGGATGGGAGTGATATTAATTGAACCTATTATAAAATACTAATGACATTCGAAAACCTAATTTTTGTATTGTCGAGCCATTTTGATTAAGTGTTAAATGCTGCTCTTATGGACTTGCCGTATTCTGTGCTAGAATATTAACTCCTGCCTTTATTTGTCTATTTATCTTTCTTTCTCTGCAAAGGTGGTCCTGTGCAAAACTAGGTAGCCCATGCTCTCTAGTTAACTCTCCTCCATTTGCCATCTGTGGACGTGGTGGCCCTGTGGCCCCGTTTCCCTCCCTGCCATGGAAGAACAGCCACACCCAGCTGACAAGGAGAACGAACCAGGAGTAAGGTGGGAGCTGGGCAATGGATGCGAGCAATCATTGATGGAAGCCGTTGCCATGGAGCGGGAGAACAAATGCACTTTGCAAGACGGAAACTTTTCAGAATGGAATAAACACAATAATTGAAAGGAAGAAATCTGACTTTTGATTGCTTTTTAAGTGTTTAACATGAAGTTTCATCTAGGGAAATGATCGTTATTTTTATCTTTAGCTGTGCCGTTCATGTTTTCCCTTCAAGAAGTCATTTCTTTGGCTCAGGATGCCAGCTGCAAGGAGCTGCATGGAGAATGACAATGGCCTGTGCAACTATAAGGCATCAGTCATAAAGCACATTTTGGAGGGCAAAAGCAAGCAGCTGCAGCAAAGGGATTCCACGTTCACATCCAGGACTTTGGTCTTGACAGGAGTTGAAATGCACCTGGATGGTGCATTCTGTTTTTCTAGGTTTAGCAAGACATCTTCCTCATGGTCTAGGGTTATCGTACCTGTTAAAGTGGAGAAGAACCATTAACCATGGCTTATTTTAATATGATAACCATTTATGTATTTTAAATTACTTTTAGGCTGCTTTAAGGATATAGAAATTTAAGTTCTGCCTAGTTCTGAGACACCAAGTCAAGTGACAACCTTATCAGTATCTCATTAACAGCACAATCCTATACGTGCCTACTCAGTGTGCGCATATGTGTAGGACTGCAGCCTAAGTCTGCAATCCTAAACACGCCAGGGAGTAATCCCCATTGAGCACAGTGGGAATTTCCTCAGAGTAAACATGCTAGGATTGCACTGTAAGAAAGGTATCAGAAGAACCAAGAAGGTGCTGCTGCCTAGGCTCATTGCCAAAAGAATGATATACAGAATATACAGCTACGCTGGCTGGGGCATGCTGGGAGTTGTAGGCCAAAAACATCTGGGGACCCAAGGTTGGAGAACACTGTACTAGTGCAAGAATTAGGAATGTGAAAGGACACGCATGTTCTCTCCTTTGTGTTTGTGGTGTGAGCACATGATACAAGCCTCCGCATACTGCTACAATCGCAGAGGAAACGGAAGAACACCTTATCATGTCAGTTTCCTTTTTCCTCTCTCTCTCTCTCTCTCTCTCTCTGAGTCTGCTGGCTACTACATGTGCACCTTTGATGGTGCACAGCAAAGGACATTTAAAAATAAATCGTGTGCTAATTCACAGCTACACAGCTCCGTACATGATGTGCGGTCAAAAATACCCCCCCACACACACACATACACACACACATCACAAAGGAGGAGAAGGAAGATGTGGGGAGTGGGAGAAAGGTGGGGAGATCATGGTGCTGCTTTTGGTGCTTGTTTTTGTTTTCTCCTACCTGCAAAACCCATTAAAAGCAGTGCAAGCTAAGAGCAGGGAAGGGAAGGAAAGGAGGAGGAGAAAGACGGGGGGGGGGGATGTTGCAAACAGGTTCTGCACCTTTAAAGCTACTCCTGTTGATAAAGAGTTAGATTGGAACACGCACACAAGGTGTGTGTGTGTGTGTGTAGTGTGTGTGTGTGTGTGTGTGTGTGTGTAGTGCATGGACAGGGTGCAAGCACCCGAAAAAACTCATAAAGTGGTTTGAGAAAGAATGGGATATTGAGGGAGAAATAGCATCAACTATAGCAATATATATGTGTCCATATATGCAGAGGTGTGTGCTGGCACTCCTGTGGGGTATACAGGGGCCTCCCCCCACCTCTTTTAGTAGCCTTGCAGCACTGGCGGCTTGCAGCAGATTGCACACCTCTGATAGGCTGTGGCTGCTTTCACTGTTTTCCCCAAAAGCTGCCTCTTATTTGCTTAGTGGTGTGGGGTTTTTTTTGTTTTTGTTTGTTTTTTGGTCACTGCTCAGTTCCAGCTGCATTAGCTTTTGTCTCCTGTTACCTCGTGCTTCCTTCTCCCAAGGGCTGCTTTCCCAGGAGAAGTTAAGTTGAATTGATCTGCCACTTAATTACCTGATGTGTTCATTGCTCTGCTTGCTGCTTGTAAATAGCCCTGCCTGTATTTCTTTCTGGGGAGGTATGGTGAAGAGCTAGCAGCAGCGTAGCCAGACTGCCGCTTCCTCAGCCACAAGACACCTGCCAGCAACACCTGTGCTCATCAATGTGCACGGCCTTCCTTGGGCAGGTCCCAGCATTCAGGGGGAATGGATGTGTGTCTCTATTCCATGGCAGCAAAGCAAACTAGCTGGCTGGAATGCATGAAGGCTCTAACAAGACACGTGGCCCATTTCCAGTTTATTCCAATTGCTTCTGCCTCAGAACAGCCCACGTTATGGGTTTCTGAGCATAATGGGAGCATGTAAACTTCATGAAACAGAGACAAAATGAGGGAGCATGGCTGACTTTTTATTTATTTACCTTGCTGTATGCTCTTTTTGTCCAAAGCCTGTAATGTCCCAAGAGATTCCTTTCTCAAATGGATAATCCAGTGTAATACATTGCAGCAAATTGTTTGGGGCAAGGAACGCTGTGGTGTGCATGGACAAGCTAGACATTACGTGGCAGCACTGTGATTCAAATCCCCACCCCTTCCCCTCTCAAAAGGCAGCTATAGGAAGGCCAGTTTGTACTGGGAATGTGGCACAAGGGGTGGGGTTTTTTTTACCCCTTCTTGTGGTTGGTGCATGCTAGGCCAAAGATATGTCCGCCTGCCCCCAACCCAAAGAACTGAGTTGAAAATTAGCTATATCCTGTGGGTTTATGCATGCTCCCTCTCCCCCTTTGCTGCATTTACCCATGAGAAATTATTTGCGCAGTCTAATCCAAGGGTGAGGGAACTTATGGCCATCCAGATATTGCTGGACTACATGGTCAAAGGATAGGTATTATGGGAGTTGTAGTCCAGCAATATCTGAAGGGCCACATGTTCCTCTCCCCTGGTCTCTCCCCATCCATGTTGGGGAAATTCAGGAGAAGTGGTCAGGGGAGGAAGGTGCCATCCCAACCCATGTATCTTCTGCCTGAGGCGGCTGCTTCACCTTGCTTAATGGTAGGGCTGGCCCAAGTCCAAACCATCTTAAAAAAAAAAAAAAAAAACAGGGGGAGGGGAGAATTACTCTGTCAAAGGTTTTTTAGTGATCCTTTACAACAGCCTCTGGCATTGAAGCAGTGTTGCCAAATGCCTAGGATGGAAAAAAAAAAAGCAGTCTGGCCTGCTCTTGTGCCATTAACAGCGACTTGATTTGCAGCAGTTGGTGGATGATCACACTTCTCTCTATGCCATAAGAACGTAAGAAGAGCCATACTGGATCAGACCAAGGGTCCTTCTAGTCCAGCATTCTGTTTGCACAGTGGCCAGCCAGCTGCCTACAGGATCCCACAAGCAGGACATGAGTGCAACAGCACCTTCCTGCCCATGTTCCCCAGCAACTGGAGTACATAGGCATACTGCCTCCGATACTGGATGCCATGAAAAATGTCACCTGCTAATTCTTCCAGACCAAACCACTTTAAAAAGCAGAGCTAAAGGGGCTCAGTTCAAAAGTTGGTAGCCCTTCTTCAGCACCTGAATAGAAGTGGACCCAAGGAAGAGAGTAAATATTGGGGCGCATGAAGGGAGCTGCAAAATAAAAGCAGGGTTAAAGTGGCAAGGACATCTCTTCCTGCCTGCCTTAAATACTGAAACTAAGAAGAGAGAACTATGCTGTTCTCTGCAACGTATGCTTTTTTTTTTTCTTTTCTTTTTTTTGTACAGCTATGGGGAAAATGTATCTAGGTTGGATCAAATAGGCCTTGCATGAGTGGAAAGGAACTTCCATTTGTGCAAGGTGCCGCCACTCCCATCTACTGATTCCTCCTTCCTGCTGCAGCCTCCCACACTCCCCATCATCCCATGTCGTTCCATGGGGTCCCCCAACTCCCTAGAATAGATTTTAGGGTGGCACAGGGAGCTGCAGTTGAGAAGAGGGAACAGGACAACCCTGGCTGTTGCACAAGCAGAACTCTGCTCGCATTTCTCTGAACATATCCCTCTTCTTTGATCTAAATCACACCAAACGAGGGCCAGATCCATACCTAAGGTTTATTGCAGTACTGTATCACTGCAGTGACTTGTGGAGCACCTGACACATGCACTTTTCAGTGCCGGTCACGCTAGTCATAGATTCATAGATCATAGAGTTGGAAGGGGCCTACAAGGCCATCGAGTCCAACCCCCTGCTCAATGCAGGAAACTAGAGGTGGGGTCTCCCATCCAAGTAATAACCAGGCCTGACCCTGCTTAGCTTTCCACACTCAGACAAGTTCTGCATAATCGTTCTTTGTTTCTTCTGGAATTTCCTGGACTAGGTTTATCACAATTTTTTCAGTTATTGCAGTTCACTGTTGCAGTACGTGGCTATTGTGTGCTAAACTTGTGTTGTCGTTGCCCGTCTGAGGTGTGGCCATGAACGTGTCATCACTGGAGTTAGCCAATAGTTTTTGTGGAGGAAGGGGGGCTGGCTGACCCGCCACACCCCCACCCTTTCCTACCCCAAAGGACCCAAGACCCCCAGAGATCTCAAGGTACCAGGTTGCCAGCCCCAGCTGTCTGCAATCCTACTTGAATCTCTGTTCAGGGACTTGCCTTTCTCACTGTAACCTGGATTTAGATGCTGAACCAAGCAGAGCAATCCACAAACACCATGTGGGGTAAAACCAAGAAAGGTTTATTTCAGGTAGCATTTTACAACAATAGGGAAATGAGAGAAGCACAAAATGAAGAGACACTTTGGTACAAAGTAAAGCTGCAAAATAACAAAACCTGATTCCTTAATATCTCCCAGGCACACAACTCTGTTACCTGGGGGTCAGTTCTCTTCCAGGGTTAGATCCAGCACAGCCTTGCTGCCAGGGAGGACTACTTCACCTACCCGAAGGTCCGAGATGGCCTGTCTTTACCAGAGCCCTCATTCAGCTAATTTCACCAGGAGCTACCTGGGGTCGTATCCTGAGGCCCCCCGAAGGCTTGGACCTCTGCCTGGCTTGCTGCCATTGCTCCACAGCCAGCAACCACGCGACGAACAAAGACACAAAAACCCACACGTTGGGAAATAGCTCTTTCCCCCTCCCCTCCTCCTTCCTGTAGCTTTGCTGCTTCTCAGCCAATCAGGATGAACTTCACCTGGCCAGGCAGGGAGGGAAACTCATGACTTACTGGGCCTGAACTACATTTGCATGTGAAAGCCGGGTCACTGTAGACTTTGGGATGCCGGCATACACACCACCACCACCCCGCCTTTAGCCGGTTCACACATGAGGGGGTGTGTGTGTGTGTGTGTGTGCATGTAGGAACCCCCAAAGGTTCCTTCCTTCACAGTTTTCAAGGAGCAGGGGAAATGCAGCATTACGTATGTCTCCCAAACTGGTGGTGGAGAGAAGTATCTGCCATTTGTTGTTGTGCAGCAGTGCGCCTTCTTCCCCGGAAGCTTGTTAATTTTGTTTGTTTGTTTGTTTGTAAATGTTCCTGTGCACTTCCGCACCTCCAAGCAGGCTGCTTTAGGCAATCGAGTTTGGGTGCTTTAAACAACAACAACAATTTCACTCCTGTGCACGTACACACCTCCGCATAGAGTAAGACCAGAAAAACACACACCCCTTCTTGTTAAATGGCCTTTCCCCCTGCATGTGAAAGGCAGTACCTCCCAAGATAACTGCCATGGAGTTTGGGAGGGGTCAAGGGTTGGCGGCTTCCCCCCTTTTTTTAACAGCCGCATTCACCCCCTTTCCCAAAGAACAAGGCGCTGTAAATTAGCCAAAAGGCGTGTCTGCTCAGAAGTAAATCACGTTCTCTCCAATGCCCTTACTCCCAAGTGAATCACATTGATTTAACAGGAGCCTTGTGCTTGGGAAACTCAGAACGGGAGGAACACTGCTTTGGGAAATTGCATTTGGGCAGAGGGGAGGGGCACGCTGTTCCTGCTGACTTCACCAGACCCTGTGGGAGAGCGGTGGCGGTGGCGGTGGTGGCAGCATCCTTCTCCTTTTTTTGTGAGGGGCTGGAAGAGCTTTTTCCTTTCTCTTTTTAAAGATCTCTCCTGTGCTCATTCACACCTGCACAGAGATGGCAAAGCAAAATAATATTTAAAAAAAAAAACCAAAAAAAACTGTTCAAGGCAATGCCCAGTTCTACCACTATGGAGTTAGGTGTGGGGTGGCAAACCAGGATGAGTGTGCCCTGTGAGGAGTGACTGCAGAATGTGAATATAGCAGTACCGTTCTGCTAACTTCAGGATATACAGTGTAATGTAGATCCGCCCTAGGTAACAAAGAAAGGAAAAATCTCAGTAGAGACTCTCTTCTGCACTAAACTGCTCCTTGCATGCATAAAAGATGGGCCTGGCCCAGAGCTGTAAGCCTCCTGTGCTGCCTGAAGGGATGGGGGCGTCTCACTTATCTGCTCACTTATCAACTGAGGAAGTTTTGCATCTCTACCCTTCTCTATTTTGCATGTTTCTAGCAAAAACTGACAATACCTCGGGTTTTCTTTGGCACCGTGGCGTGGGGTCTAGTTTTTAAAAATAAAAAGTACAATGCGACATCCTCCAGATTTTGCTTGAGTTCTAGCAGCATTATAGATGCCATATCATTTCGTTGTGCAATCACAGCCATGCATATTTCTGGGAGCTCGAGGCAAGCACAGGAACAACTTTCCTGCTTGCTTTGGACCACATGAGGAGCCGCTCAGTTGTGCCCTGATTGCTTCTTTGCAACAATCTCATTTTTTCCGCTGCAGTGTCCAGCTGATGGGATTTGCTACCATGTTAAATGAATATGGATTTAGGCCTTCCCGGTGTGTGTGTGTGTGTGTGTGTGTGTTTGTGTGTGTGTAAGAGCAGAAGGTAGGGTGGAGGGAGGGAGGGAGAGTGTGCACATTGCCAATCCCGGATTTCTTGCTCTGTTGGCTATTAAATAGATGCCATCATTCATGAGAAAGGAGCCCTGCTATGGTTTGGTCAGGCGGCCTATTCTGGAGTTGAACAAGCTAAGCTTTGGGGTTTGGTTTGGTTTTCATCTTAAACTCTTCCTTATTTTGGTACAAATCCTTTCACTGGCTTTGGTTTCATAATTTTCAACAAAGCCAGAATACTTTCATATCGGAACCAAAAATACTTCTTGGTTTTTCCAATATTTCTCTGGAGGGAGGGAGGAAACACCCCACACAGCCAGCACTCTCCCGGGCAGGGTCATCCTATGGTGCTGGGGGAGGGTGTGGGAGGGGGATTCCATGGCAGAGCTTCCGAAGCTGGCCTGGCTCACTGTGGCTTAAGTAGGAGGGGGCAGCTTTTTCTTACCTTTTAAAATTATTATTTCTTCCTTCCCCCCCCCCTCCCATTGCAGTCAGTGGGGTCCATTGCAGAATTACCTACACCAGTTCCAGGGGCTGGTGTAGCTGAGGACTCCTTTCAGGGGCACTTTGGGGCAATGATGTGTGTTGTGTGTTAAGATCTTGTGCCCTCCTTTCACAGGCAGAGCAGCACATACGTGGCATCCAACAGCCCCTCAAGAACCGCATCTCTTGTCACCAGTATTTACCGCATTTCCTCAGACTCCCTTCCTGGGCGTGAACGGATGTTTTCAGGAAGGAAGTCTGAGGAACAGATGCAAATACTGGTGACAAGAGATGAAGTTCTTGACCTTACTGACAAATCAAAAGCGAAGAAGTCACCAGGCCCAAATGGCATCCATCCTAGAGTTTGTAAAGAACTCAAATGTGAAATCGCTGATCTTCTAACAAAAATATGTAACACGTCCCGAAGATCAGCCTCTGTACCACAGCAGTCATTCCCAACAGGCTGAGAGGAGGGAGATGAGAGGGAGTGCAGGGCCATTCATAGATTTCATAGATCATAGAGTTGGAAGGAGCCTACAAGGCTATCGAGTCCAACCCCCTGCTCAATGCAGGAAACTAGAGGAGGGGTCTCCCATCCAAGTAATAACCAGGCCTGACCCTGCTTAGCTTTCCACGCTCAGACAAGCTGAGCCAGCGTCAGCCACCACCAGCCCTGCTGAAAGGCTGCCCTCCTGAAGGCTCCTCCCTCTACTGTCACCACCACCAGCCATTCCAGCAGGTTGTGCAGAGGGAGCTACCTGCCTAGGAGCTACCTGTCTCATTTCTGAAGTTGGGGGCATGTAGACCACAGCCTCTGGTGATGATCTTAATGAATGGGCAGGCTCCTATGGGACAGTGTTATCTCTAAAAAAATATCTAGATTTCTAATTAAAACCAATGGGAAACACAAAGCTGTTGGAATGCGACCTTCTAGCTTAGTCCTGACCACTGAAATCCATTGCGATTTGCAGAATGGACAACTTGGGCTCCTGGGTAGATGGCCTACTCAGCACAAGTAGGGAGCCCGTGTCACAAAGGATGAATGTAACATGTATTGTTGACGAGAATTCATTGTATTTCATAGGAATGTTATTCATTATAATCTCTGTGTGCTTTCTGTAAGTGCAGAACGATTAGTTCTCTGTAGGCTATGAGCTAGCTTTAAATACAAAATGTGGGTTCATGGAACTGGGACAAGAGCGCTTGCCGCAGGTGGGTTGGTTAGTTCTTGGAAGCTTCCTTAACTCAGAAAGGAGTGGACCTAGCTGGGTGTTTCTGAGATTAGCAGTAAGCATGGCTGTGTCAGGGAGAGGCCCTCCCAGGCCGGGGTTAAGGACAGAACCCATGTTTAGGTCTGAAGCTCCTGCTTAAGTGAAGCTGCATCTGTGTTTGTTTTAAGATAAAGGACCTGAGCTCATGCCCAGCAGAATGTTATAAATACTGAGAGACTCTGACATCACTGAGCAGAGAGAGCCTGGAAGAATGAGAAGGCTACCAAACATGATTATCTAAGCTCTGCCAACCATGCCTGCCTGCCATTTGGGTAAATATGAGATCTTAAAAATGACTTCCGTTGGTTAAGAGGGATGAAAACTTTTATTAAGAAATGAGCTCGCCACTGTTTCTATTGTGCCTCTGGCAGCGCAATCCTATGAGGGTGCCCTGTAACCCCCCAAACCCGGAGCATTACAGGCATCGTATTGAGGGCGGGAGGAGGCCTGTGGCTCACGCTGGCTCAGCTTGCCTGAACGTGGAAAGCTAGGCAGGGTCAGGCCTGGTTATTACTTGGAAGGGAGACCCCTCCTCTAGTTTCCTGCATTGAGCAGGGGGTTGGCCTCGATGGCCTTGTAGGCCCCTTCCAACTCTATGATCTATGAAATCTATGAACGCGGTGGATAGGATATCTGTCGCGTTCCCCTTGCCCTCAAAAACATCTAGAGGGCCGATTTCGGCCGTCTAGATTTTTTTCCTCTCCTCATGAGAAGGAGAGGTTGGGGCACTGCCTGGATTCCTCAGAACTGGTGGAGCTTTGCTCCTCCCCTCCTTGCCCCCAGGAATGTCCCCCCCCCCCAAGGGGGAACCAACAACAGAAAACTGTCTTCAGTTCCCTGCCGGCGTGGAAAGAACTGCGCCAGCTACACGGTGGGGAGGGATTTCCAAGGTCACAGCATCTTCTAGGCCCATTCCTATCCAGGCACCCTGGACAAGTTCAGGGGGTCAAAGGATTGCACCCTAATTGTCCTAATTGTATATACTGAATGTGTCTTGCTTGTTTCATTATGACAACGTTTTGTTATTCCTTAAGATCGTTTGAGCAACAAATACATATTTTGTAGTACCACTTTGTGTTATCTGGCTTGAGTGGTACTTCAGGGACTACAACCCATATTCATTCATTCTTAAAGCCCATAACACTCAGCTGGGATTTATAAGTCTGTTGCTGAGTGGTGTCTGTTCATATGGCTGCAGTTTTCTCTCATGGTCAGGTGAGTTCGGGTAAAGGAAGCAAGCTAGTTGGATGGAGTGAGAATTGTTCACTCGTCTCACCGCTACGAAGAAAAAAGTGTCTGCCACAGGGAAGGCAGTTGTGTGAACAGGCTTTCAGTTGGCCCCTGAGGAAGTTGCAAACTCACTTCATAACAATATATCAAATAAATAAAACTGGCCACAGTGTTGTCTGTTAGTGAGCTCGGGCCTAATTCTGAAAACAATGGGTACATTTGCATGAGAGGCTTGGACAAACCCATATTAATTCTACCATTTGTTTAAACATTCTTGAACCAGGCACACACCAAGGATGGGCCATTAGGCAGCCAGTTGTCAGAGACCCTCTTCTCTCATATATTTAAACCTTGTAGCCTATTGACGGAACACTCTGTAACCCATTCCTGTTGCAGATTAAAGTGTCCTGCCTCTTCCTGCTATCTTAACTGCTTGTCTGGAATGATGTATTTATCTGATATCCTGCACCTAATTACAATACATTTGACAGCAGCAAACAGGGATTTAATAAGTCCTCATCTTGTTCAGGAGAGAGAGCATTGTTCAATGACTATATGGTAAGGTTTTGGCACCAACAGCAATGGGCACTCCACAAGCAAAGGAGGGATATTTGCTGTCCAGCCCAGAAAAGGGCTTTCTTGGAAGCCACGGAAATGTCTTTCGCCAGTTCTGGTGACCTTATAATCCTCCCCTTTGGACCAAGTGGATTAGAAATAATGCCTAGAGCTGAGTTTCTGATGAGGCACCATGTCAGAGTTAGTAAGGTTGAGCAGTCACACACTAGATTTACTAATGGGTTTATTTATTGACACACTTCAGCTTTCTATATCCCTGAAAGTTCAAGATAAGCAACATTTAATTTGTTAAACTATTTAAATTATATATTCACACCAAAAGAAGACCCAGTTCATCACAGCTGCCTTTGAGCAGCTCTATAACAGGTAGAAACCAACAAGTAAAGTTCTCCCCTGTATGGAGAGGCAGTGATAGAGAAACCCTGTTTTAGGAGTTTAACAACTGTTAACGGGCCTGTTAGGGGGGGGGGGGGGGAAGAATGGCCAAAGAATCCCATTGATCATGTTGACTACCCCTTTCTGACCCTTCCCCAGCTCTGCTTCACCACACCCCCAGGTCTAGATTCATAGATTATAGAGTTGTCTACCTCACTACAGCAGAACTGCACACAGTATTGAAAGTGTGGTTTTTAATACAGGCACGATGACATTGGCAGTTTTATTTCTGATGCCATTCCTGATTATGCCAAGATGAAATTCACTTTTTTTTTTTTTTGCTGCAGCAGTCCCACACTTTTCACTGAGATATCAAACTCTACTTGAAGATCTCTTTTTTGGTCAGTCACCACCAGCTCCGATCCCATCACTATAAGGGCAGCACAATCCTATGAGGGTGCCCGCAACCCTCCGCCCTCCCCTCACCCTCAGAAACATCTAGACAGCCGATTCCAGCCATCTAGATGTTTTACCTCTCCGAGGAGAGGCTAAGGTACCGCCTGGATTCCTCAGAATCTAGAGGAGCCTCGCCCTCCCTCTCCGCCCCCAGGAACACCCCGCCCTCTGCCGGGGAACTGAAGATGGAAGACTATCTTCCATTCCCTACTGGCACAGAAAGAACTGGCTATGAGGTGGGTGGGCAGTCCGCAATGCTGCTACCTCAGAAAAGATTTCCAAGGTCACAGCACCTTCTAGTCCCTATCCCAGTGATGGCGAACCTTTTTGAGCCCGAGTGCCTAAACTGCAACACAAAACCAACTTATTTATTTCAAAGTGCCAACACTGCAATTAAACCTGAATACCGAGGTTTTACTTTTAGAAAAACAACTCATACAGTTGTCTGAACTAATTAACATCTTTTGTCTTTAAAGAAAAACACAATAACAGAGCTTTCAATGATACAGTTTTTTGTTGGAAAAAAAAAATCAACTCAAAAAATTATTATAGTACTACATTGTACACATAGCCTGAAGGGAATTTATACAAACTTTTTAAATAATTAGGCACATGTATTTTTGGATAAGGGATTCTCAACCTGTAATATGATTATATGCCAGACTGAAATTGTATGGGGCAAGCTTTACTCTGGGTCCTTTTCCTGCTTCTACAGGTGTCGGATTAGTAAAAGTAAAAGTCAACCTGTACTAGGATGAGCAAGATAAACAAGAAAACTAAACGTGCTTAACACATTTTAAACGCTTTATGTCTTGGACTGCAAACACTGCATTAGGTAAAAGTTTGCATTGGGCATGCTTTTGCACAATTAATGTGATTTTTGCTATTGCATGCATGCTGATAATTTGTCAAACCTTGGCTCATACTCGGTTAGTTTGAGAGCAACACATGCAGCACTCAGGTCAACTGTTAGGGCTTTACATCCAAGCAGGACCGGTGCAGGGCAGTTTGGCGCCCTAGGCTAAATTATATTTAGCGCCCCCCCTCTCGTGCCGTGGGGGGGAGCTCCGGAAAGCAGCCCTGCTCTGCAACCTCCCGCCCCCCCGCCGCCACCGGACCCCCCCCGCACGCTGCCGCTGCCGCCCCCCACCTACCTTCCCACGCCTCCTCCGAAAAGGGACCCCCGCGCTCTGCTTTTGGCCGGGGGAAACCAGAGCAACAGGGCTGTTTAAGCCCTGTTGCCCTGGTTCCTCCCGCCAAATCAGAGCGCGGGCGGGGCTCCGGAAACAGCGCGGAGAAGGGAGGTGTTGGGGGGGAGGCAACGCGGAAGCGAGGCGAGGCGAGGCAAGGCAAGGCAAGGCAAGGCAAGGTGGGGGGGAGGCGGCGCGGGGGGGAGGCGGCGCGGGGGGGAGGCGGCGTAGAGGCGAGGTGAGGCGAGGCGGGGGGAGGCGGCGCGGAGGCGAGGCAAGGTGTGGGGGAGGCGCCCAGGCTTGGCCCCACCACTACTCCGGGTGCAATCCCCCGCACTGACCTGGCTTTCTCGGTGAGGCGGGCGGGCAGGGCAGGAGCGCGCCGGCAGCGAAGAGGAGCGCAGCGTTCTGCGCCCTCTTCCGCTACGCCCCCTAGGCAACAACCTAGTTGGCCTAGCGGTAGCGCCGGCCCTGCATCCAAGCCATGCTCTGTGCATCATTCTTCAAAATCATTTACCGTAAATGTGATAACAATGTAGACAAGAATTCTGTAACAGGAACTCTAGAATAAAATCATTCTGTTCCACACTGTGAGAAAGAACAAGATCATTCGTGTTTTTCAGAAGGGGACGGTCTTTTCGCGATCTGGCGACCAATGGCTCGAGTGCCCACAGAGAGGCCCCTGCGGGCGGCGTGCCAGCTGTGGCACCCGTGCCATAGGTTTGCCATCGCTGCCCTATCCTATGTCCTCCAGACAAGTCGGAAGGACATAGGATTGTGCCCTTAGTGGAGTTGGGATTTTTTGCCCCAATGTGCATGACGGTACACTTTCTTTATTTCTATGGAACGTGGATCTAGGGAAGGAGCTTAAGGTGAAGCCCCAGGGAGGCTTGAGACATCACACACAAGCAGGGGTAGACAAGAAGCACGGGCGAGTTGGGTCTGTGTCTATAACATCCGAAGTGGGAACTCTTTGTTAGGGAACCATTCCGTAAGCTCATACTTTTCCTCTGTTGCGAACAAATAGAGATGGTTCCCTCTGGCAGCTGCTTTCTCTGCACATTCCCTGGGGAACGCCTGAAACAGGCAGGCAGGCTATTGTCAGCTTCTCACCTTCCATTACCACCCCAGGTCTCCAGAGACAGCGGGACTCTTTTTGCTGAGTTTGCCTGCTCTGCGCTGACAGGAATGAGGTTTATGTTGAGGGAGGGAGGACTCGGAGACTTGTGTGCGTGCTTCTGTTAACAGATGAACGTGGGGAAGCCAAAATGGCTGTGAGGCTACTGCTGCTAGTTCATCTCCTCAGCTAGTGAGATGAACTTTCCTTCAAGCCTCAAAATGAAATAATGAGGCAACAGCTCTTTCCCTGGCCTTCAGGAAAGATGAAAGAGGGTGTGTGCCCATCATAATATTTACAATTGCAAACTGGATAAAATGATGCAGAGAGGAAACTGCAGTATGCATCAAAGGAATTTTACTTAGGACTGTGTAACTCGTGCAATGATAGATAAAATGGCTACCACTCCAGGGTGCTTTATATGTCTTGCTTGGCGATTCCTTTCCCCAGGGCTTTTTTTCTGGTGGAACTCACTGGAACTGAGTTCCAGCACCTTTTCTTCTATTAATTGCATTACAATTTAATCGCCATCTACTCCCGAGGAAATGTAATCCAAGAGTTCCAGTACCTTTTTCTCCAGAAAAAAAGCACTGCCTTTCCCCCATACAGCAACTTGAGGAACAATTTGGTTCCCACTTTGAGACACTGTCAATTTACCATGTCAATTTACCCATGATCAACAGGGCTGGACCTTCCATCATCATCATTCATGTGCACCCTGTCTTTCCCTCACAAAGGAAGCCCAAAGCAGCCATCATCCTAAACCAGTGTTCTCCAACCTTGGGTCCCCAGATGTTTTTGGCCTACAACTCCCAGCATGCCCCAGCCAGCGTAGCTGGCTGGGGCATGCTGGGAGTTGTAGGCCAAAAACATCTGGGGACCCAAGGTTGCAGAACACTGTCCTAAACCAAATACAATAATATCAAATACAATAGCAAAAGAAAAACAATACGAAAAATGATCTGACAATTAAAAAGTACTACAATAAACCTATAAACAAACTTGCAATTCAAGACTTAAACATCAAATTAGTTAATATATACAAAATCCATATATATAAACAAGGGGATAATAAAAGATAGGCCACATTTTAGCCAAACATATACCACACCACAGAAGCCAGTATATTAAACCAGCCTCCTCCAGCCTGGCGCCTCCCAGATATTTTGGACTACAACTCCCAGCATTCCTGACCAGTGTCCATTCTGCCTAAGACTGATGAGAGTTGAAGCCCAAAACATCTGGAGGGCACCAGGTTGGGGGAGGCTGTACTTAACCAATTGAACAGACCATTAAAAGATGCAAATCCACTCTCAAGCCAGTAGAAGCCCAGAGAAACTAGGCAGAACCAATTCATACAGCATCATATTTCAGGCAGGTCTGCTTGAGAGTCAGCTGGTCTCCTCATGACTGAAGAGAAAGTCCGTGGGGCAGATGACACAGTTCCTCTCCCCACACCATTGCTGCCACTACTGTTGTCTTCTCTCTCTCTCTCTCTCTCTCTCTCACACACACACACACACACATACCTGGCATGATCACAAAGCAACCACCCAAAACTGTTTGCTAGACGAAGAACAGCAGTAAAGCACTATTCGTTTCCCAGTTCATAAGAACGTAAGAGCCCTGCTGCCTGCCTGCTGGATCAGACCAAGGCCCATCTCGTCCAGCATTCTGTTCACAATGGCCAACCAGCTGCCCATGGGAAAGCCACAAGCAGGACGTGGGTGCAAAAACACCTTCCCACCCATGTTCCCCAGCACACTGCCTCGGATACTGAAGGCAGCAGATAGCCATCGGGACTAGTAGCCACTGATCGCCTTTTCCTCCATGAATTTGTCCAGTCCTCTTTTAAAGCCCTCCAAATTGATGGAAGCGAATTCCATAGTTTAATGAGTTCCATAGTGGTATTGTAATGAGTTGGAGGGTGGGGTCAAGATGATCTTACGGCAGCCTTCCCCAACCTGGTACCCTTCAGTTGCTTTAGACTACAACTCCCACCACTCCTGACCATGCTGGCTGGGGCTGACAGGAGTTAAGATCCAAAACATCTGGAGCACACCAGGTTGGGGAAGGCTGCCTTATGGTCTAGTGACTCTGATTGTAAAAGATTCAGGATTAGTGGGTGGCTGAAAACAGTCAAAGAAGTTTAGCCTGACAAATCTCCATTATGTTGGGCGGATGACTCTTAATGGCCAGCAAATATCTGAAGGGGTGCCTCTTCCTCCTCCATCTTCCCCCTCCCCTAAGGAAAGTGCTAATTTAGTCTGTGAGAATGCCTTTGGTTGTAGCTGGTGCCAGTCAGAGAAAGCTGAGCTTGGAGCTCTGTTTTTAGGGTGCAAGAGCCCCCAGTAGAAACCTAATGGGGCAGCAGTAACTGTTGGGAATGTAAATACTGTCAATCCCCCACATGCCCAACCTGCACATTTGTAAATAAATGCAAACATTACAAAACACCCTCTCTCCAGTGACCTTGTTCAAAGGAAACCCTGGGTGAAATGCGCCTGAATTTGCTTCCCCGCCTCTTCCCTCCCAATCCCCTTTCCTTTTGTGTTGTGTCTTTCAGATTGTAAACCTGCAGGCAGGGACTGTCTTATTTCTTATCTTTGTAAGCGCCTTGGAAGCCTTTTTGGCTAAATGGCAAGATAAAAATGCTATAAATAAATAAGCATTTGATCAAATGTATTAATGCTGGGTGAATTGATCAGAATATGGAGGTCTCCTTTGGCAAGCAGGGCTAGTGTTTTTTTTCCCACTGGGTGTCTGCAGTAATTGGGTTTCCTATTATGCTATCAGAATCTGGACAAACCAGAGCTAAGATTCTGTCTGAACAGAACCATTTTAAGTTCTATTGATGTGGATAGGAGGGTTAAGATTCCCCACTAAAACCAGTGAGAACTAAAAGTGCTTCACTTTGGCAGACTTGTACCAAATATCTGTATAAGCAATTAAAAAAAAATTTTTTTAATTGATATATAAAAATAAACTTATATCAGTTCCAACAAACAGAAGATGGGGAAAGAGGAAATGTATCAAAAATTCAGAGATCATGTTCCAAAGAAAGAAATAACAGAAATAACTTTTGCCAGAGCCAACATAATACAGAGATAACATCAATAATGAATGCCAGAGCATAGAATTTAGATTATTATATTGTCATGCAGCGTTATTATCTTGTCGTGCAGCATTCCCAACCTAGTGCCCTCCAGATGTGTGTCAGACTACAAATCCATGCTGGCTGTATTTTCACAATCCAAATCCAAATGTTGAACTATCAGCCTCCCCTAACCTGATGCTCTCCAGCAAGGTCAAGAATCAGGAATGCTGGGAGTTGTGGTCCAAAACATCTGGAGGGCAGCAGGTTGGGGAAGGGTGAACTACGTTTCCCAGGCTGACTTGGGGTAAAGGGGTTTCATAGATTTCATAGATCATAGAGTTGGAAGGGGCCTTCAAGGCCATCGGGTCCAACCCCCTGCTCCATGCAGGAAACTAGAGGAGGGGTCTCCCATCCAAGTCATAACCAGCCCTGACCCTGCTTTGCTTTCCACGCTCAGACAAGCTGAGCCAGCGTGAGCCACAGGCCTGTTCGTTAGTAGCAAGGGGAGTGCGAGGTATCAAAAAAATCCGGGGCTCAGGCCCACAGGACAAAAAAAAAAAAGCACAAATTTGCATATGCTAATTTATATATGAACTAAAGTCTGTGTGTGTGTGTGTGTGTGTGTGTGTATGTGTGTGTCTTTAAAGGACCCTGTCTCCTAAGGACACCCCTATTTGTAAAAAGGGATGTATGGACAGGGGAGAGGAGGGCATTTGATTTCAGAAAAAAAACTCCGGCAGAAAGATTCAAGGTGGGCATCATGAGGTGAAGCACATGTGGCCAAAAGCCAGCCTCTCCAGGGGGATCAGATGCAACAGAGATCTCCAGGGCCCCTGTACCTTTATTTCAGCAAGTGCCCATGGACAGCAGAGTGGTGGGGCAGAGGGCCCCCCAGAGATCTGGGGCTCGAAATGAAAGTTCTGAGGCTCCCGCCCTGGTGGGCCGCTCCCTAACACCACCTCTGGTTAGTAGTCTAACAGATCTGGAGGGCTCCAGATTGAGGAGTGCTGGTCAAGTGCACTGAATAATAAACTCTCATGAGAAATAGAACATCTAAAATTGCTGTCCACTTACCTTGAAGTGTTTCTCTTCCTAGAGGCATTCCTAGAAGGAAATGCTATTTTGTCCAGGTGAGAATATTCAATAAAGCAGAGTATTTACTAATAAGGCATTACCTTAGAGGTAAATAGCTGCTGTCTTTGTAGTTCGTAGCTGTTGGTTACTAGTACTTGTCTTCCTAGTTGTTGTTGTAGATCTAGAATTGGCCTCCACAGTCACTTACGGACCCATCGCTAGAGTCTACACAATTTTTTAGAATTTCCTCCTTTTATAATTTTCTTTTTGTAATGTTATCCTGGAAGACAATCTTATTTGGTCACGAGTGATCGCCTACTACTACTGTTGTTGTAGCACATCTAAAGTGGGGGCCGGGGGAGGTGAACGGCTTTGACAAATGAATTTAATTGCTCAATCCTACACATGTCTACTTAGAAGCAAGCCCTGCTGAGTTCAGTCGGGCCTTCTCCCAGGTACGTGGGTACAGGATTGCACCCACTAACACTGGTGTGCAATTTCCTCATGTTTATAAGTTGAATGAAAGCGGTACGTAAACCTCCGGGTCACATTAGCAACATTCAAAAGTGGCACATTTGCTTTTGAAAAGTGTTCTCACCAAGCTTACCAGGGTGCAGTTGTAGAATGTATTCCTCCTTGCAAGGACGGGCCGAGTATAAATATAAATGAATAAATAAGTGTGTAGGAAGGGGGAGGCTGTAATTGCTCAATAGTGAGAGAACAGCATTATGCTCAGAGGCACGCCTTCTTTCAGTTATTTCTGCTAACATAAGTGAAAAGTAAATAAATTCTATTAATTCTAAATTTGTGTGTGTGTGTGCGTGCAAATTTGTGTCATGGGCCTGAGACCTGGATCTTTTACGTACCTAGCAGTACCCCTGATGGGGGGATGGTTTGACAGAAGTATACAGGTGCACACACATTGGCACCAGGATTGTGCAAGAGAGGGAAGGAAGGCAATCCAGTAACAGCTGAGGTAGTGTATGGGTTGCGGCCGCAGGCACAATAAGTGGAGTCATCTACAATATTATTAGGAGGCACTGTAGTTCAGTGGCAGAGCACCTGCTTGGCATGCAGAAGGTCTCAGATTCAATCCTCGGCATCTCCAGGTAGGGCTAGGAAGGAATCCTGCCTGAAGCCCTGGAGAGCCACTGCCCGTCCATATCGACAATACTGGAGTAGGCGGACCAGTGGTTTGATTCACTATAAGGCCTTCCTATGTGCCAGTCTTTCATCATCTGAGTGGTATCCCCCATCTCCACTTCCTTAAGTCCAGAGCCTAAAGTTACCTTTTTGAACCACTGGACATTACAGTCCTTTGTCACAAGGGAAGTATACCTTCAAAGGCAAAGCCTGGGATCCCAAGTAAGCTGTCCCAGCCATCATTGCTGTCATAAATGGTCAAGATGGACCTATTTTAGCAATGTTTCTTCTTCCTGCTTGCCTTGAATAAACCTGGCTGCTTCATATGTATTTTTCTTTCAAATGTATGTGCCCATGTACGTCCAGATGGGGGAAAGTTGAAATGAAGTTGTGTTGCTTATTGGAAGAACAAAAAAAACCTATTCTGTTATTTGTGGCACTATATATTCACTGTGTTTCCCTCCCACCTTGTTCAGCATCTGACAAATCCTGACACCATAAACTTCAATTTGGATCTCTGGCAGCACAACACAAGAATTAGATAACTTGTTCCCTTTCCTTAATTCAGTGTTTCTCAACCTTGGGTCCCCAGATGTTTTTGGCCTACAACTCCCAGCATGCCCCAGCCAGCATAGCTGGCTGGGGCATGCTGGGAATTGTAGGCCAAAAACATCTGGGGACCCAAGGTTGAGAAACACTGCCTTAATACAATTAGATAATTTTGTACTGTTTCACCAATTTCTTCTCATATGACTTAAGTGTCAAGTCTGTATGTCTGGGAATAAGTTTAATTCCTGCCCACCCACATGTTCCTCTGAAGTTGTCACCCTATCGTGTCATTATATCAGACTCGCTGCCTGGGATTTGCTATTGCGGTGCCCGTGCCATGCACTTAGCATGACTTTCAGATTGAACAGCCTGCAGCATGACTGCTTTGGCAGGATTTCCCCCCCCCCCCCTCCGATCATCCACAGACATTAGGGAGGACGTAAAAGTCTGCTTAAGCCTGTAGAAGCAGGTGGCTTTTCCTGATTATGTTTAACCTTAAATTAATCCTGCTCAGATGGATTTGCCTTGTCTATAAGGGATGGATATTTTTTGAGGAGACATGTTCTTCCCCGATGGTCAGCTTCTGATAAAGTCAAATTCAGATGCATCAAAGAGAAGATGTGCTTACGGGCTGTGTCTAGTTCAGCTAAGTACAAAATGAAGCCTAGGGAATGGATCACGGTTGGTTCCTAGCAGAAGCAGCTCGTGTTCACGAGAATGATTTAGGTAGATGCCTACAGTAATAGTTCTGCAGGGCTGAAGTGATAGAATTGCCCAACCTGAACACTTCCAGGGCACCCTCTAGCTCAGCAGTGGCCAACTTGTGGCCCTCTGGATGTTTTGGCCTACAACTCCTATCGCCCCTCGCCAGCATAGCCAACGGTGAGTGATGATGGGAATTGTAGACCAACAACACCTGAAGGGCCACAAGTTGCCCACTCCTGCTCTAGCTAGACTATATACCATGAGAGCAGATCACTGAACGGGCCTGTGGCTCACGCCAGCTCGGCTTGTCTGAGCGTGGGAAGCTACGCAGGGTCAGGCCTGGTTTATTACTTGGATGGGAGACCCCCTGTGATGGATTGAGGCCTACACAGGATTGGGTTTGTTGAGGCCTACACAGGCTTCGGTTTGTTGAAGCCTGAAGGCCCAAACACTTCCCTCGAGTAGTGAAGCCTGAAAGGCCCAAACACTTGGATGGGAGGGGGAGTTTGAGAGTTTTAAGTTACCCAATAGAAGTTAAGAATCAGATCTCCTATTCAAGGTCACATGATTATAACCTTCCATTCCTGGGAAGACTATATATGTGGGGTGTGGTCAGCTAGCAGTTAGTGTGTGTGCTGAGAGAGAGCTGGAAGCAGCAGCACAGAAACAGCAGAGAGAGAGAAAGAGAAACTCCACGTCTACAGCCTACACCCATGCTATTGGAAGCTGTAAAAGGACTTGATCTCCTGGAATGGGAGGGGCTTTGAGGAGAGGCATAAATCTCCCAAAGGAAGGTTAAGGGGTCCCTGCAGTAGCGGAACCTTGACACCCCCTCCTCTAGTTTCCTGCACGGAGCAGGGGGTTGGACTCGAGGGCCTTGTAGGCCCCTTCCAACCCTATGATCTATGAAATCAAGAATGGAACTGGCTGCCTGTTAGAGCATGCCCAATTCCTAGCTGCATGTGCGATCATGGTGTTCTTTATGTATGTCCACACCAGGCCAGCTAATTTTTGCCTACTTTGTCAGTGAAAATACCACAGTTCGCTTGTTCGGTCCATCTTTCATCCCCTGTTCTGATGAGTGCTCTGCTTCAGGTTGCTTAGTACATAATCTTGGTGTCAGATATTAGTTACTAACCTTCCTGAAAGATTTTGTTGACAACAACCATCCCCACACTTTTGCTCATCCCCACTGATTCACTGATTTTCCTCTACTATAAGTTCTTCCTATTCTTTAACAAAAAATTTTTGTGCATACATGATTCAGAAAACCCCACCAACAGACACCTGACATATTTAATTAGGACTGGGGTTATCACACACACACTTCTGAACAATACACACTTCAACATGGCTGCTTCACTATTTCATTCAGAAATTTAAGCCATTCCCCTTTTCTTGTTCAAACCCGGCACAACAAGGTGCATTGTTCTCTCTGTGCACTATTGATTAGCAACCACAACTGGAAAACACATTATACTAATTCAAGGAAGCTCATTCCATCAGAAATGTGAAAGGGGCTACATGGGTTCTCAAAGTTTCATTAAATTTATAATTGGGGGGGTGACTACATTTTCCCCATGAAATTTTGATTCTTGGAAGCTGTGTGGACAAAAACGAACTCCAATTTATTCTTCTGATAAAATAATATAGAGCATTTTACTATGACTCTTAGGGTGCAATCTTATGGCCACTAGACAGACTCTAGATGGCCATAGGATAATTCAGAGTGTCCCAGCTCCAAGCTTGGAAACCTGCTCCGAGGTCGGAGCTGCTGGGCCTCGGACTTGGAGCGCCCTCCCCCTGCCACGGAAAGGACTGCACCAGCTACAGCTCCAAGGTCACCAGGATGACCTCGGAGATGGGCTTTTGGGGGAGGGGAGGGGACAGGCTTGGCCAACATACGCAGTATCCTCACAGCACCTCAGCCTCCTTTCCTTGCCCTCCAAGGCGCCACACTTAGACAGCCAAAATCGGCTGTCTTCATCTTTCAATTTTTTATTTCTATATGAAACAAACACATAATATCAAACATATAACAATTAACAAAACAAAACAGACCTCCGATTTTCTTCTACAGCAAGTATAGGTAACAATAATTTTTCTTACTCGATAATCCGAATGAGAAATCTCTTTCTTCCCGTTGTCCCAAATTCACTTATTACTCCATAAATCCACAAACAAGCAAATCATTATTTTCCAGTCTCTGCAAAAAGTCAATCAGAGGTTTCCACTCAATAATAAATGCAGATGTTGTCCTTTCTCTAATTAGTGATGTGAGTTTGGCCATCTCTGCCAGCTCCAGCATCTTGACCAACCGTTCTTCTGTCGTAGGCACTGCTGGACCTTTCCATTTCTGTGCATATAGTAGTCTCGCTGCCGTTGTCATGTATAAAAATAAAGTTCGGCGGTCTTAAGTGTTTTGCCTGGCGGGAGAAGTGCGGAGGCGACCTTCACCTCTGCTCTCCTCCCGCCATGCATAGGCTGCCCGTAATCCTCCAAGTTCGTAGGGTTACGGGCAGCCTCATTGGATTGCACTGTTAGTCTCTGTACAATTGATTTGATACAAGGGACCTTTCTCACATCTATAGTATCTGAGAGAAGGAATGGAACCATTCATGCCTCTTTTTTTTTTTTAAATGGAAAGTTCTAGATGAAACCAAATTTTGGGCTGATTGTTCAAACTTTCAATTCACCTGAAATAACACACTTGACTAATATTCTTGACATTGACACCAAAGTAGCATTTGCATTCACTGTCCCTTTATATAGAGTAATGCAGGGGCCATTTCCCCAAGAGGGAGGCAGAAGGTAGGTTGGGATCTACTGGTAGATCTATGTGTGATTTGAAGTAGATCAGCAAGGAATTCTGTCTCCCAATGGATTAAAAATGGGAACAACAAAATGACTCCATAATAACTCCTCAACAAAATGCATAGAAGGACTGTGAGCCCTCTTCCATTCTGGTACTCGGACCCTTCTGCACCATATTATTGTAAGGCTCTGACTACGCAGGGGGCTGGGAGAGCCCGGGAAGAGAAGAAGAAAATAGTGTGGGCGTGCGCACGTGTGTTCCAGGAGGAAGGAGAGAAGACCAAGAAACCTCTCTTAAGAGGCTGGTGAGCAAAACGTTGAATTTTGGGACAGCGTTTGATGAGTAATTTTAGTTGTGCTGTGTGCCCCAGAAGAGTCAGACTTTGGGGGGGGGGAGGGCACAGTCCTGCCCTACATCTCTCCCACGGGAGAAGGACTCAAGATTTTTGAACTTAAGACTGTCCATTTGCTCTTGGGGGGGGCATGGTGAATGGCTAGGCTGGGCAGCAGCAAGCAGAGGGGGGGCGGACATCAGGAAACCCCCCCCCAGAAAAAAGAGACTTTGTCCTGTGCTGCAAGAAGCAGGCAGAGAATCAGCAGAAGAAAAAGGAACCCCCCCAAAAAACATTTTCTGCTGCCACTTGGAAAACAGCGGACTCTGACTTGTTCCTCGAGGGGGAGGGGGGACAGGTGATTCAAGTTGTCTTGTTACTGGGCGGGCGATCCCAGTGTGGGCAGTAGAGAGAGAGAAGGGGATTTCCCTCCTAGCTGACAGAAGCCCAGACAGAAAGATTTTTTTCTTCAGGTGTCTCCAGAGAAGAAAAGAAGACATTGGTGGTTAATTGTGATTAAAGCAAATGAAAACTGTTGAGTTGTTCCTCGAAGGGAGGGGCGGGTGATCCGTGATCTAAGTGTATTTGTGCTATCTAGATTGTTGCTAAGGAGCCCAAGGGCCAAGTGCTCCCAGTGTAAACAGCTGAACTATTGTGTGGTCTTGTGTCATGTTTCAATTTGAAAATGAAGATGATGAAAAATTTTGAATGTAAAAGGTCTCAAGAGGCCAGGGAACTTAGAGGCGGGAAAGCCCTCTAGTGGCCGAAAGCAAGATTGCCAGACTGTGTTCTCAGTTCTTAGGAAACTGAGTAGAGCCTCCAAAGCTAAGCATTCAATGCTGAGAGAAAGTCATCCCGTGCAAGTTTGGGTGGTGGGCAAAAAGAGCCAAGCCCAAGAGGCTGGAAGATTGTCAAGCTGTGTGTTTTAGAAAATGCAAACCTTTGGGAAAAGGGGGGTGGTGGGAAGCCATCCCATGGGCCTTTGGAGGGGGTGTGTGATGGTATTCACGTCGTTAGGTACAGGGTAGCAGAAGCAAGCCTGTAAAAGCAAACAAAGGCGAATTGAAGAGTCACATTTCAGTCCATAATCTGCCCCCTACAGGCTGTGGGAGAAACAGCAACCCTAATTTGTTTTTTGTTTTGTTTTAATTGAAGAGTCACATTTCAGTCAGCAGTCTGCCCCTACAGGCTGTGGGAGAAACAGCAACCCTAAAAAAGTTTTTGTTTTGTTTTGTTTCTTTTAGACAAGAGTGCCAGACAGGCAACAAAGGGTTGAGGGTTCTCATTTGAATTGTAATTGATGTTTCTTGGGTATGCAAACCTGTAAACTTCTGATTGATAGTTATTGATTGTGTTTTGCTGTTTTGATGTTTAAAGATTTTTAGAATTAAGATGTTAAAACTGTGTTAAGACTATAGTTAAGGTGTTTGATGTTTGATGCTTTTTGTTCTGTTCTGTTTTTATCTGTGTGTGAAAGAGAAGAGGTGCCTAGTGGTAGGAGGCTAGCGCAAGCTCGTTTCTCTGTGTTTTTTGTTAGTATAGATGAAAGGAGAGGGTTAGCCCCTCTTTTCATCTTTTCCCAAAGGAAAGGGTGTGGAGAAACGAGCCTTTGGGGGTACACACACACACACCTCAGGTGTGAACCTGCTGGGGTGGGGTGTGCATAGTTAGCGTGTAGAGAAAAGAGTTTTTAGGGTTCCTGCATGCATGCATGCAGGAACAAACACACACACACACACACACACACACACACACACACATGCCTCCTCATGGGTAAACCAGGTGGGGGCTGGGAGGAGGCGAAAGGTGATGGAACATGAGATGGGGCCTGGCGTCTAGAAGTCTGGAGGAGCCAGGCTGAGGGCATTCATATGCATAGTTCAAGCCATGACTCAGGAGTTCCCTTTCCCCCTGCCTGGCCAGTTCCCTCCCCCCTGCATGGCCAGGTGAAATTCAAATTGATTGGCTGAAGGCAGGAAAGCTACAGAAAGGGGGAGGGGGAAGAGCTTTTTCCCCACGTGGAAGCCTTTGTTCCTGGTCAGTCCTTTTTGGTAGCGTGCCTGGCATGGCAGCGCGCCAGCGAGGGGCCCGAGCCTTTAGGGCCCCCCCCCCTCAAGAATCGACCCCAGACAGCCTCTGGTAAAATTGGCTGGTTTGAAGGACTGGTGAAAGCAAGCCTTGTAGGGGTTTACCCATCTTGGACCTTCGGGTAGGTGTGGTAATTCTCCATCGGGCAGCAAGGCTGTGCTGGATCTAACCCTTTGAAGAAGACACCCTCAGGTAACAGGTGCGTGTGCCTGAGAGATCTTAAGGAATCAGGTTTTGTTATTTTGCAGCTTTATTGTGTACTAAAGTGTCTCTCTATTTTGTGTGCTTCTTTTATTTGCCTAATCTTGTTGTAAGATGCTACCAGAAATAAACCTTGTCGTGGTTTCACCCCACATGGGTTTTGTAGTACTCTGTTGGTTCAGTATCTAAATCCAGGTTACAGAATTGAAGGCGAGTCCCTGAACAGAGATTCAAGTAGGGTTGCAGACAGCTGAGGCTGGCAACCTGGTACCTTGAGATCTCTGGGGGTCTTGGTTCCTTTGCCAGCAGGCAAGGGTGGGGTGGTGGCGGGTCAGCCAGCCCCCCCTTCTGGGCCACATGGTGGCAAGTGCTGGGTTCCCTTTGCAGGGAGGAAAGGGTTGGGAGTCTGGCGGGCCAGCCAGCCCCCCCTCTTCCTCCACAATTACTTAAAAGCAATCTGCCCTATTCCCTCTGCCAGCTTTTGTAATACCTTTCTTGATGAAGTGATCTGGAGATCTCAAAAGCTTGCACATATTTGTGACCCTTGGGATGGCCTAATAAAGATATTACGCTTTACCCCTCCCAGCCGGAAGGAACACATCGCTCCAACTGACAGTTCCCTGGGGCGGCAGACTCTGGCCTCATCCATCGGCCAGAGAACTAAGGACCACTGGGAGGCTGCACCCCATGCCTCCCAGGTGTAACATCATAGATTTCATAGATCATAGAGTTGGAAGGAGTCATGGCAAGGGGGAGACCAGCCTGGCCCCATCCATCGGCCAAAGAAGGAACAGCTGCAGGGAGCTTGTTTTGCCCTTCCCTGCCAGAAAAAAATAAAAGGAAAAAAGAAAAAGAAAAAATCTATAAGAACTTTGTAACTAAGAGCTGGTGCCTGAGTTTTGCTTTCTTCCTTCTCCCTCCCAATCCCTTTTCCTTTTGTGTCATGTCTTTTAGATTGTAATCCTGAGGGCAGGGACTATCTAATATTAATCTTTGTAAGCCACCCTGGGAGCCTTATCTGGCTGGAGAGCGGGGTAAAAATGTTGTAAATGAAATGAAATGAAATGATATGAACTTTGGAATTACAGTAATACCTTGGATTGCAAGTAACTTGGTTTGAGAGCGTTTTGCAAGACAAGCAAATTTTTAAAATATTTATTTAATATTTTTTTTACTTGATATACAAGCGATGTCTTGCAATACAAGTACTGTAGTACGGCTTAAATTAAAAATCTCTGTACAAATTTTTTGGGGGGGATTTCATTTTTATATAAGAGTGTTTTGGATTACAAGCACGTTTCCGGAACGAATTATGCTCTCAATCCAAGGCATGACTGTACTTCGAATTGTATGTCTTTTGCAGCAGGCTCTGGTTGGTGGATCTTGGGGCTCTAGTAAAAAACAAATTAGAACCTGCAAGCCTGAAGTCTCCTGCGTATAGTGAATGTATATGAATAGTGCAATCCTGTGGATGAGAACAATCAGGCCCATGTAACTGGCTGTGTGATATTTACTAACAGTAACAAACTTTTGAGCAGTGTGTGACTGAATCACAGAAAGCAACTTACACCTCCCTCCCTCCCTCCCCCCCCCCCGTGTGTGTGTGTGTGTGTGTGTGTGCGTGTGCGTGCGTGTCCATCCTTTTGTGTAAAGAGGGTTCCAGTCTTCATTTTTTGTTTGTGCATTCTTTCTGGAATGGGTGGATGCCCACCAATCCATTTGGCTATTGATCTGTGGGTTAATTTTGCTCCATGTTCTCCTCCACCTTTTTCTGATTTAATTTGGAGATTTTCTAACATTGATTTCAGAATTGGTACGTGCCCAGTTAGCCACACTTTTCAGTTCTTATCTCTCTTTTTGTTTCCCTTACAGATTACTGATGCACATGAGCATATATTTGCATTGATTAAATCCCAGCAGAAAAAAATAATCTTGATGCAATCATCCCAATGCATAAGAGATCCTGTTTGTGCAATGTTTTAATCAATGCACTATATATATGCCCATGTGCATCGGTAACCTGTAAGGCAGAGGTGGATGACCTGTGGCCCTTCAGCCCCAGATAGCATGGCCAATGGTCAGGGATGATGGGAGTTGTAGTCCAACATCATGTGGAGGGCTACAGATTCCCCATTCCTGTTGTAAGGGGGGGGATGTGAGCTCCAAATTGCTTCTGGATCCATCTGAACAATGTCTAAACATCAACATGTAAAAATGGTGGATTGCTACGATCAGGCAATTGGGAACTTCAAATCGGAAGAATTTCATAAGCACCCATAATTCTGTTTGGTCTAGTTGTGCAATCTCTTTTATTTTTCTCTTGTCACAGAGGAGATTTATCATAGGGTATTTCAGGACAACAGAACTGGTTTGTTTTCCTTCATCTCAAAGAATAACACCCTGTTCTTCCTGCTCCCCCAATTTTCAGGAACTAGAAGATTCTAGGTGTGTGTCTAGGTAATGATTCTTCCAATTATGGAAAGTCAAGTATATTTCCTAACGTTCCTCAGCACAGTCACAGCTCTTGGAGAAATGTAATTAGAAGGAGGAAACATCGCCACATACTAAATCCCCATGCTACCTGAGCAGTTAAGGAAGCGTGCATCTTGCCGTAAGTCAGTAATAGAAGAGGAAAATGTCAGTTACCGTAGTTTTCCTTCAGGTACACGTGGGGAAATAGGAGCTACTGTCCTGAAGTGACATTCGATGAGTTTTCTTGAGGCCCGCAAAGGTAACAAAGGAAACAGGTAATACCTATTTTGGCATAAATTCAGCCCTTAACTTTTCGTGTGTGTACTGCAGGATGTACATTTGTTTTAGATAATTGCCCATGAAGGCTGATTGGATCTTCCAGTTTCTTAGTCCTGGATGCTGGAGTGGAAGCTTTTCAAAAACAACAAATGGAATCAATTGTGATTTTAAGATGAAATTCCCATAATCACTAGGTGAATTTGTGTGTGTATATTGATCATATATCCATGCTGGTTTTAAAAATGAACTTTAGGCCATATCATATATTAAGGGACACAAATACCCGAGTTAATAATGTTGTCAGGTTTTATTAACACACCACTAGGAAACAGCGATAAGGCTGCTTGGTGCTTTTCAAATGGCATGTTATGGGTGCCTAAAAACTAAGGCACATGATATCCATCCCACAGGCTTCCTTCCTGTGTGCAAATGCCCCTGTGCGAGTGAGAAACCCCTACTTCTGATATAGCTCAACAGTGCCTCCTAGAGCATTTGGTCAGTTGGCAACCTGAATAGCCTTATCTCACCTTATCACACTTTTTGTCCTCAAAAACCTTAAGCTCTTTTTTATTTTTTGTTTTTAATAGATTGACTGGGCTATTGCCATGGAAGTTTACAGTAGTTAAGAAGGTGGGTCCAGCCACTATGTAATTTTCTGATTTGCTGGCTAGACCACTGACGTCAGAGATGGAAGCTATTGTGTTGTTGAATAAAATAACCATCAGTCTCTGCTGTGGGGCTGGCTTTTACAGAACTGAGATCCCCATAAAAGAAGGATCAATTCATCCTTTCTGGAGCTTTCCCTATACGATCTAGCAGGAATCCAAGAGATGCTCTCCCACAGAACATCCTCTCTGCAGTGATTTCTGCATATGCTCTGGAACCCAAGACTCTACTCAAGAAGGTAAACTTTTTACTAAATTAGGCTGACAGTTGGGTGCAATCCTATGCATGTTTTACACAGAAAAAAGTCCTGCAGCTCCCAGCATTATCCAGCCAGCATTCTTCACCAGGATTGCACTTTTTATTGATTTTATTTGGAATTCTGTGCATCTATGTGATTGTTGCTTTCCCTTTGTTTTGCCCCCCCCCTTCCCCCTAAATAAATTCCTTTTTACAGCTGGACATTTGGTTCTGTTGTTTTAAAAGGGATTTCTCACTAAACTCTTGCCCACGTGAAAGAGGGCATGGTTACAAAGCTACTGCTTGTGTTTTTTTTAAGGATTTTAAAAAGTATTTTTGTGGAGAAAGCCCAACTGTAAAAGGAACATGAACACACACAACACACAACGCACACACACATTTCCCTGCCAAGCTCTGTCTGCATAAACCTCTCCACAGGGGGTGGGAGGGGAACTGGAGGTGCTGGCTCCGCCAGACGAAACCTGCAGACCAACAAGGAAGTTCTCGGTCGGAATCCACAAAGGAGGATTGCGGACCATCAAGAAGACAGGGCAGCCACTATGAGCTGTAAAGTACACCCCGTACACCCCGGACCAGGATACGTCATCTCCCCCCCCCCCCCCCGGGCAGGCATAAGCCCACCTGCCACATGGGGCAGGGATAAGCCCACCTGACAGGCAGGGGGCGGGAGAGTGGGAAAAGGTGGGGTAGAAAACCCCTTGCACATCTTCTGGGAGTTGTTGGGAACACGGGTCGCTTCATCAAGTCAGTCCTCCAGCTGTGGCTGGGCGAAGCTGTTCTCTTCCCCGGGGTCAGGCGGATCCGGAGCCAGGCAGAAAACTAACCAGCGTAAAGTCTCTGAGCTAAGGTAACTGTTTTCCCCAATGCGCTAGCCTGGGAACCTTTTCATTCACAAACCTTGGGGTTACTTCAGGTTGTGTTGAGGTTGTAGTATTCCTAGAAAGCTATTAGTTCCGCTCCATTTAACGTGTAGTAAATAAACGCCTTATATAGTCATACAAAGGCTCTGGAGTTTCCTTTTGCTGTGCAAACCTCCTGGTCGATTTCAACTGCTTGTACGGGCTGTAGCTCAGTGCCGGTTAACCTGTTAAGTGCCGAACTCACGCATAGGATCCGGGTGCTGGTCCTCCACAATTTTGTTAAGTTCTGTGTTTCTTGGCTTGGGGAAAGAAACTCCAAAGCACCTTTCTTGTTATTTTTTCCCCCCTAGGGCTGGGCTGAAGGGGTCCTTGGCAATAGGGTGCAGAAACTTCCCAAACAGCTGGCCAGACTAGGGTGTCTCAGGAGGTTATCTTGACTACTAGTGGCAGCCTATCAGTAATTCTTTTTCCTGTGGAACCCTTATAAAGAAAGGGTCTACCAGGAGGAAAAGTCCCCCCTGCACAGCCACATCAGGCCAATCGAAGCCTGAAGTGAAAGGCAGGCCCCTCAAAGGCTGGGTGGAGGCACACAGAGGCAAACAGGAGTCAGCCTGCTGTGGTGGTCTGAAGCCAAAGGTCTGGGCTAGAGCCAGTGGTCTGACGGGAGGGAAACGGATACAATACCTTTAGGAGTGTGTCCAGTTCCCAGGAAGACAAAGGCAGTATTCAGGCATTCAATAATGGATTAAAATCCATGTGTGAGGAGAAGGAGCAATCCAGCCCTGCCCCTTTCCCTTGTCGCCATCAACCCATGGAGTCTGAAGAGGGGAGCCTCCTGTCAGCAACCAGCTTTATGGCTGTCCCAAAGGCTCAAATGCCCAGGAAGACAGCGTCATAAACATTTGGTTGATTGTAGTCCCTCCCAGCCCTCCAGTTCTGTTTTATTTATTATATTTATATCCTGCCTTTTTTCCTGCAAGGAACCCAAAGCGGCTTACACAATCCTCGTCCTCCTCTCCGTTTTATCCTCACAACAACCCTGTGAGGTAGGTTAGGCTGAGAGTCAGTGACTGGCCCAAAGTCACTCGCGGAGCTTCGTGGCCGAGCAGGGACTAGAACCCAGATCTGGTTAGAGTGTTGGACTGGGAACCCAGTCCCAGTCCAACACTCTAACCACTACACCACACTGGCTGTCCAGTGAATGGAATGGATTCAGTTTTTGCTGGATAAATTCCTCCAAAAAGGGTTTTCCCAACTGGACAAAGTCCAGCGCTATCTCTTTAAACATCCATTGACCCAACTGCTAATGAGTTTCCCTGCTAATGATATCTGATGTGTGCGATTTCTGAAGATGAGCTGAGGTCACTGGCTGAAGATGGCTATATCAGTCAGGGTGCAGGCTGTGAATCCCCTGACTGAGCTGTGTGTGTGTGAGAGTGTGTGTGTGTGTGTGTGTGTGTGTGAGAGAGAGAGAGAGAGAGAGCGTGCGTGCGTGCGTGCGTGAGAGAGAGAGAGAGTGTGCGTGCGTGCGTGAGAGAGAGAGAGAGTGTGCGTGCGTGAGAGAGAGAGAGAGTGAGTTATTGCCTTTCCTACAGCAGCAGCTGACACAAAGCAAGAGGCCTACTTGAGTGAAAATAGTTTATTCATCACCTCAAGCATTAGTTATGAGACACCAACTTTGAATCCACTCCTAAAATTGATGCTAGAGGAATCCAGTGCTGGATTTGCTGATCACATTTTCTAGCAAGGGATGGGGGTGGGGGGTATTCATCTTCCTTTCTGGCTCTCTGTGCTGCCTGCCAACTGCTCCAGCCCCCTGTCTGGCTTCAGGTGGCTCATCAGTTTCCTTGCCTGCGAACGAGAAATAACAAAAGCACTTCATTTGTTGCAGTCATCTCTCTGGAAGGGATAAAACACTGCGCCAGTCAGACGCTCCATTCTGCAGCTGATAGCACAATCTCAGCATCCTGTCGCTGTTATTGTAAGGACCGATCCCTTTCATACCCACTGCACATGACAGCAAAATGAAAACTTCATTGATCGACTGATTTCTCTTTCAGGCAAGAGTGTGCTGCTGCATTTGTTTCGGCAATGCAGACCAAAACATTCTTTCACAATGCTCTTATTATACCACCCACTTACTGAGCGGGAGGTGGGTGCATGGGGTGGGTTACCAAAGCACTCCATTTCAGAATAGTAGGTGGCAGCAAAGATAAAACAAAATTAAAAACCCTCTCTAGGGCCTTAAAGAGCTTTATCTGCATGAGCAATTGTCCAGGGTTGCCATCTTTTCATGGGCAGATGTTCTGTGCCATTAAGAGCCTCACGGCAGCAGGTAGAAGTCAACAGGTGATGCTTTTCCAGGTACAGAGATGTAGTTGTGGGAAATTTCACCTGATTTCTGCCTGCTGTGCAGCTTTTACAGGCTCAGAAGCTCTGCCCATTGAAATGAGGCAACCCTATTTTATCCGGTGATGCAAGCTTCTGCCTGCAAAAGTTCACGCCACAGTAATCTTTCAGGTGCCACAAGATATATATAGATATAGATATAGATATATTGTCTTTCTCAATAGTATAGATCCGCACCTGGACATCAGTGGTGCTGCTGGCAAAGGTGATGGAACTGAGTTGAGTTTCTAAATCTAAAGCTACTAGCAGCCAACTCCTATGCATGTGTTCTCAAAAATAAGTCCCACCGAATTCTAGGGGACTTCCTGGGTTGCTGTTTAGTTGGAAATAAGTTCTGCTGAGCTCAGAGGACTTAGTCACAAAAAAGTGTGCATCATGTTACACACTTACACCCCAATTCTCTGAGCTGTGAGAACCGTAAAGGTGAGTTACCCTGGGTTCTGTTTCCTTGGAATGATCCAGTGGAGGCTTACGGCATTTTTGTGATATATGTATATGGTTTATTTACACATATATAAAAGTTGAGCATAAATGGGGGCTCACAACATTAACCCCCCCAAAAAACTGCTTCCCCATTATGTTTCCAGGAAGCCCACCAGTGCCATGGGATTCTCGCAGAGAACAACTCAGTTCTCTGTATGTCTGTCTCAGTCCCTGTAGACTTGTCCTTTGGTTTCCTGGTTACACAGAGACCTGGCTTACTCTGTCGCCTTTCTAGTGGTGAGAATAAGGATGAGTCATCTCCGTCCATCACCTGTGCCTTTTTGAGCCATCTTAGCTCCCACTGAGATGCATCACCTGAATATTATGGGCTATCAACCTATCTTTTTTCAGGTCTCAGATCTTGCCTCAGCACAACCCATGTGAGTTGCTCTACTCACAGAAATCTTAAGAGTTAAGAATCACAGAGCTGGAAGGGATCCTCAGGGATCACCTTGACCAACCCCTGTCTTGTCCCATAACAAAGCCAACTTTTGCTTCAGGTGAAATCACATAAACCAGTTTGTAAAATGGTGTGTTTGTGTCAGGAGAATGGCCTGAAGATGATCAGATCCAGATGTAAGAGAAGAAAAGGCTCATGTGCCTTTAATAGTGGTGCAGAAGCTAGAATTTCAGCAGGTGGAGCTTGTGATGTCATCATTCTACAAGGGTGAACAAGTTCCACCAACCAAAATGTCCACTTCTGCACAGCTATTGAAGCTAAATTAGCTCTAGCATCTGTTGTTACTAAGGGGACACACCAGCGGAACATTGCCTTTGAGGGACTCACTTTTGTGTTGCACACCTCCAGTAACCCCCCTAGTCTCTTGTCCCCCAGTATTCCCTGTTAGGAACCCAGCAAGATGACCTCAAAGGTCTCGAGTTGATGAGATATGGTTTTATATTATCCCAGATGGCATCTGAGCAATTTTAGTTAAAGGGTCAGTTGGCCTTGTGCATTAATGCAGAGATGGCTCAGCAAAGCAAATTAAACTGCAAAAAAAAAGTTAAGACACACGTATTTTCAACAATACAGGAGGAGCCTCTGAAAGCCAGGGAACTCCATTTATGAGGAAAATTAGTATCCCTTGTGGGGAGAAAAGAACGAATGTTCTCAGCCTGTCATTTTAGTTTTATCGCATTGTCAGTTCCTTTTTCAACATATCAGGCAAGCATTTGACTCTAATCCTACTTTCCGCACTGCCAATATTTAGATAATGCTGAGAAAGTGAGCTCCAGAGCTTGCCACTGCAGTGGTAAGGTGGGGTGGGGGGGGTGGCTGCTCTAGGTTCAAAATTATTTCAAGGGATTCTTTAGCGATCTTCAGATGGATGCCACAGATGCTTCTAGATTAAGGGCTCCTAGCGTTACCAACACGAAGACGTCGTCATGCAGCTATTATATCTTTTCTTTCTTAACAGCTTTTCTGCAGTAAGGGAAAAAGTGGTGGGAAAACAAGGAACCGTTAAGAGTTGAAGATATTGTCTGGACCTCCTGCCCTGGAAAAATTTGTGATTGAGGCAGGATGATGGCACCATACAGGCCGTCATCTGGAAGCACTCCATGTCTGCATGATCACTGGGATGCGGATATGCCACAGAGCCATTGTCTGAGGCCAAGTACGGTATATATTCAAATTCAGTGTTACAGATGTTGCGTTGTATCCAACATTAATCTAGTGCATGCCTCATTTATTTAAATCAGTGGTTCCCAACCTTGGGTCCCCAGATGTTGCTGGCCTACAGCTCCCAGCATACCCAGCCAGCATGGCTAATGGCAAGGGATGCTGGGAGCTGTAGTCCAGCAACATCTGGGGACCCAAGGTTGGGAACCACTGATTTAAATGGGTCTAGGGCGGCGCTAGGGATGAGTGAGAATTTTGTTTTAGTTCAGTTTTGATAAGAATTTACAGAAATTCGCAAAGTTCTCCATATTCTGGACAAAAAGAACTTGAGGTTAAAAAAAAATAATAATGTGGGAAAAACCCAACGTGACAGGTTCATCCATCCAAGCCCAGGGTTTTGAGTGGCGTGCTGCTCTTAAAATCTGGGTTTGAATCCCTGTATATTCAACCATGTGTTTTGTACTTATATTAGGGTTGTCACTTTCTTCCCCCTCTTTTTTTTGGGGGGGGGACAGGCTCCTTACCTTTAACAGCTATATGGCAGACAGGTACATCATGGTCCTCTCCATGCTGGAAATAACTAACTATTGTATTTGGCTGGTGCAGATGGGTGAGAATTTTGTTTCAGTTCATTTTTGATAAGAATTTACCAAACTTCATGAAGTTCTTTATATTCAGAAGCAAAGAACTTGAGATTTTAAAAGTTTGAATGCAGGAAAATGTGAAACAAGACAGATTTACCCATCCTTAGTCTACTCTAAGGAGGACTAACATTGGATACAACCCTTTATTTTTTGCACACACGTTACAAACGAGAAAAATGGCTTAGTTACCAGCCCCCTAGCACGTGGACCAGTATATTAGTTCTAATAGGCCTAACACAGAGATAGAGAAAGATGGATATTGGGGAAGTTAATATTTGCCAAATAGAAGTAGGACTGGAGGAGGTGCTATGGAAAAGACAAGATGCGACTGGGAGGCTATACATCCAGAGGGAGCTCAGGTGCTGGTGACCGTGGTGGGATACAGGTAGATTTAGCAGTGGAAAGAAAAAGAATTAGAGCACAAGCAGTTATAATAACCTGACTTCAGAATATCGGGAACCCAAAGGCTTCCCTTCCTGGCTGTTCACAAAGAGTTGGGGGGGGGGGGAGAGTTGGACACAGGCAACCCTCGGATTTCCCAGTTGTTGGTTACAATTCAAAATGGAGTGGACGCCTTATTTTTGATGGGCCCCAGCATGTCCATTTCAGCATGTACTTAAGAACTGAGAATGATGAAATTAAAAGTGTGTTACTGTAGTTTAATCATGCCCCATTCCTCCACCCCTCACTTGGTGGGTGATCTCACTTGGTCACATTAGCCTTCTGTGGTTTAAGGCATATTTGGCAAAATCTATACATGTCTACTCAGAAGCATATTCCCAGGCAAGTGAGTATATGCTTGCAGCCTCAATTGTAATAGCCACTTCCACCCCCCAAAAAAAGAAAGAAAGAAAAAAAGGGGGGGGGGAGAGGAAGGATTGATAATTACAATGTAATTATCTCCTGGTAAGAGTACATGGGATTGCAGCCTAAATTAAAAATAGTAAACTTTTTACATGCAATGGAAACATGACCCATGAATATAATATCTGACCCCCCCCCCCCAAATTCTGTCTTCACAGAATTCCTGCTTTACACACCAGCAGGAAAAGATCAAAAGTGATCTTTTGATCAAAAGATCACCTCACAATACTGTTGAAACCTAAATATCACATCCAGCCAGCCAGTCCCCCTCCCCCCCAATTCTGTCTTATACACACCAGCAGGAAAAGATCAATAGCGCATACATACACTCACCACAGAGAACACAGTTCACCCAATTACATACCACATCAAACATACCAGTTTGCCTGAACCTACAACTGATTTTAACTTCCAACCAGTACAGATTGTAAGGCTGCAATCCTATACACACAAATCTGGGAGTAAGTCCCATTGAACTCAATGGAGCTTACTTCTGAGTAGACATGTATAGGATCTGCACTGTAAAAATAGCAGCAGCAAAAGAAAAATAATGAAAATAAATGACTTATAAATACCATTTTGGGGGATGCTTGAATCCAAGGTGAGCTGAGGTGGTGTCCGTGTCTGGCCAGTGCCCAGCAAGCACAACAGACACAGTCTCACACAAACAGTATTTTATAAAAGATCATAGAATCATAGAATCATAGAAAAGTAGAGTTGGAAGGGACCTACAAGGCCATCGAGTCCAACCCCCTGCTCAATGCAGGAATCCAGGTCAAAGCATCCCTGACAGATGGCTGTCCAGCTGCACCTTGAATGCCTCCAGAGTGGGAGAGCCCACCACCTCCCTAGGTAGTGGGTTCCATTGTCTTATTGCTCTGAAATTTTTCCTGATGTTTAGGTGGAATCTAGGTTCCTGTAACTTGAGCCCATTATTCCATGTCCTGCAAACTGGGATGATCAAGAAGAGATCCTGGCCCTCCTCTGTGTGACATCCCTTCAAGTACTGGAAGAGTGCGATCATATCTCCCCTCAGTCTCCTCTTCTGAAGGCTAAACATGCCCAGTTCTTTCAGTCTCTCCTCATAGGGCCTTGTTTCCAGTCCCTTTATCATCCTTGTTGCCCTCCTCTGAACCCTCTCCAGTTGTGTATGTCCTTCTGAAAGTGTGGTGCCCAGAACTGGACGCAGTACTCAAGATGAGGCCTAACCAGTGCCGAGTAAAGGGGAATTATCACTTCCCGCGATTTGGAAGTTATACTTCTATTAATGCAGCCCAAAATAGCATTTGCCTTCTTTGCAGCCACATCGCATTGCTGGCTCATATTCAGTTTGTGATCTACCACAATTCCAAGATCCTTCTCATTTGTAGTATTGTTGAGCCAAGTGTCCCCCATTCTGATTGTGATTATGATCTCGTTGTAGTTGATGGCTCTCCTCTTTCTGCTAAGCTCGAGAAGAAAAGAGCCTGCTCCTTCAGAACAGGATGCACAACCCAACAACATATAGCATTGTGGCAGCATTTTCTCACTTCCAAACAACAGAATTGGGGTAAGTTTGAGGACATGTATGTAAAGAACCCCAATGGAAGCAGCAGTCACAGCACTCCCCCCTTCCCCTCAATGGCCATGGGGATTGGGTTAAGCTACATACACTTCATGGACTTGAGAAGCTACATAAATAATCACTCCAAACACATATCATTCAACAAGTGTGTCTTTCCCTGTTTCTCACCCTTCTCTTACTCTCCTTCTCAAACAATTAGTCTGTCCAGACACATTATATACACAGTGGAACAGAGAAAAGCTGCTGCTGCTGCTGCTGCTCTGTGAGTGTCTGTGATGATCTCCTTGCCCTCTTGCATTGCACAGGATCCAGTCATGTGGTATGGCGTAAGTGAGATGGGGTGGTTTTGCAGATGTCTGATTGGCTGCGGGCTGACTCCCCTTTGCCCCTAATCCAGGCTTTTGGCTGGTGAAGGAACAGGCAGCCCTGGTCCCTCTACGAAAAGCCTTCTCTTCCCCTACGGGCATTTCCATAGGAAAAACAAAACAAAACAGTAGTTCCTAGGGGAATGTTCTGAGCACGTGCAACTTGTGGCCCATGCCCAGTGTCGTCCCCCCCCCCCCCCGGCCAAAGCAGGAAGTAAAGAACAAACAGTGTTGCACTGCTGCCGCCAGCCACTTTACATTGCATCCTATGGAGGGGGAAACAAGGCCTGGGACACAAGCAAGGAGAAGCAGGTTAGGCAGAACAGGTGAGGTGGGGCTCCTCCCCCTTTGCCTGGCCCCTGTATGATGAGCCTCCACTGGCTACAAGCCACAAACGTGATGGGTGCCCAGGCAAGACGAAAGAACATTTGGTGCCCAGAGTGAAGAACAGTTCTAGACTTCCAAACAAGGAGTACAGAGAATAGTTTGGGGAATGCATACCCTCCAATTGCCCCGAATTTGTCAGACAGTCCCACAAACACTTAAGGCATTGTTACGCAGATGTATAAGCTATTTAGCTTATCTGAGATTTTGCCCATGGCCCCTTTAAGCAGGAAGGGAACAGACTGAGGGTGTGTGTGTGTGTGTGTGTGTGTGTGCGCGCGCACGCGCACACACACACTCGCACGTTCTACCTGCTGCCTCTGACCAGGCCGCCCCTGGTAAGTAAGTAAGACCCAGGGATGTTGAAGAGTCCTTGGTCTCAAGTCACGAGTCGAGTCACGAGTCTTTGGACCCGAGTCTCGAGTCCGAGTCCGAGTCCTTGGTCCAAAATGGTGACTCAAGAGTCATGAGTCCTGAGTCACTCCCAAAACTGACTCCACGAGTCCCTATTAAAATCAATGGGGTTTCCCCCCAACAAAATAAGGCTACTTCAGATGTGTGGCTTAAATAAATTCTAGGCACAAGTGTGCCTTTTTATTTCAAAACTCTGCAACTGATTTTGGCAAGAACAGACCAGGCAGACAAACCCAAAATAACCAGGCAGGCAGAGGAGGCAGGGAACCCCAAAGCAGGCAGGCAGAGGCCTTTGTCTTGGACAATTCAACTGTTGAACAGGTCAAGAACAGACCAGGCAGACAGAGGAGGCTGGGAACCCCAAACAGGCAGGCAGAGGCAGCCAAACCCAAAATATCTGACCCTAACCCAAACCCCCCCACAACAACACATCAATCAAAATAAATCTCAACACATCGTTGGGGCTGCGCTCCTGGTAGCTGTCCATAGTGGCCGAGCAGCGGCGCGCCTCACTTCCATGCGCTCTTCACCGGTGATCGCGCTCCTTCTGGCACAGCCAGAAGACTCGTCAACAGCCCAGGGATGTTGACGAGTCCTTGGTCTCGAGTCCGGCGCGCCTCGATTCCATGCGCTCTTCACCGGTGATCGCGCTCCTTCTGGCACAGCCAAAAGACTCGTCAACAGCCCAGGGATGTTGACAAGTCCTTGGTCTCGAGTCCCGAGTCGAGTCTCGAGTCCCATTAAAAATATTGGGACTCGAGTCCGAGTCGAGTCAGAGGGGGGACTCAGTCCGACTCACGAGTCGAGTCCTCGAGTCCGAGTCCCCATCCCTGGTAAGACCCATTGAAGACATGTGTACTTACTTCCGAGTAACTGTGCGTAGGATTGCACTGTTTGTTTTAACTTAATTCAAGTTAGTTAAATTCTGTAAGGTTATTCCACTTTAAGTGTTTCTTTAAATCTAAATTGTGTGAATAGAACACAAAAAGTGCTTTAAACGGGCCTTTCCACAATAGCAAACAACAAAAAAGCTCTTCAGCCCCTCAAAGTTACTCCTTCTGCTTTAAAACCAGAGCAGTAGAGGTGTTGGAGGCTTGGAGCAAAACACTGAAAGGGCTCGTCAAAACCCCAATGTGTCTTTTTGTATTTTCCTCCACCCAAAAGTCCCCCCCCCTCTGCATCTCCTTCCTTTCTTCTCCTTCTCCAACTGCCCTGAAGATGCAGGACCAATCCTGACCATTTTAAAACAAAAAGAAAGAGATTGCCCTTCAAGCACTGACACCCCCCCCATGAAAAACACCAGACATCAACAATTAAGGGTTTAAGTAAGGTAAAAGAAAAAGAAAAATACAAAAGCCACTAATAAAATATTATAGAATAATATATAATATAATAATGTAATAATTATAATATATAAGATTTTGTGTGTTTCCTCTAATAACTTTTGTTCTTATTCATTCATTCATTCATTCATTCATTTATTATATTTATACCCCACCTTTTTTCCTGCAAGGAACCCAAGGCGGCTTACATAATCCTCCTCCTCCTCTCCATTTTATCCTCACAACAACCCTGTGAGGTAGGTTAGTCTGAGAGTCAGTGACTGGCCCAAAGTCACCCCAACCATGCCCTTTGGTTGCCTGGCCATACCCTTGGCCACACCCTCATGTTGCCTGGCCACGCCCTCTTGATCACACCTTCATGTTGCTTAACCATACCTCTTACAAATTCACATGTGTGTCCCTATTTTCATCTGTGAAATGTTGGAGGGTATGGGAATGAAAGGAAACTGCAGTTAAAGCTAGCTGGCTGTACAGTGCAAGAGCTCTGCTAGCGAAGATCATTAGCTCCTGGGATGCAACACAAAAGACATCACAAGGGGTGCCCAGGTGCTACCTCAGCCTGCTGACCTGTCTGGTGAATCCATAATGGATTCTGGAGCCAAGGTGCTAGGTTAATGTCAATGAAAATGCAACGTGCAACTACACAGGTACAGAGAGCCAGCATGTCTGAGACCTTCTGTAATAGCCTATCAGTATGAAGAGCAGAGATGAGGGAAGGAAGGCATAGGAGGGAAGGAGAGCCAGTGTGGCGTAGTGGTGAGAGTGTTGGACTGGGACTCGGGAGATCTGGGTTCTAGTCCCCACTCAGCCACGAAGCTCACTGGGTGACTTTGGGCCAGTCACTGACTCTCAGACTAACCTACCTCACAGGGTTGTTGTGAAGATAAAATGGAGGAGGAAGAGGAAGAGGAGGACCATGTAAGCCACCTTGGGTTCCTTACAGGAAAAAACGTGGGATATAAATAAAAATATCGCACTGAATGCTGTATCTGTATTTTAAAAAAGACAAAAGTAAGAGTCCGTTCGGGTTGCTATTACCAACTCCGTCTTTTCCAATAGTTTCTGGCCATAAATCAAAGTCACGCCCGACTCTTGCGTTAAAATCGCCCAGGAGGATAATTTTATCCTCCTTAGGTATCTCTGACAGGAGAGTGTCCAACTGGCTATAAAAACTTTCCTTGATGTCATCATCAGCATCTAATGTTGGTGCATAAGTGCTCAAAATAGTTACCTGTTGGTTATTGGCGAGCTTTAATCGAAGAGTTATCAGGCGTTCGTTAATGCCAGTAGGAACTTCTGACAAAGAGTTCACTAGTTCATTTTTGATGGCAAAGCCTACACCATGTATTCGTCGGTCCTGCTCAGGTAGTCCTTTCCAGAAGAAGGTATAACCTCCTTTTTCTTCTTTCAGCTGTCCCTCTCCTGCCCTTCGAGTTTCTTGAAGTGCTGCTATGTCAATCTTAAACCGTCTCAGCTCCCTTGCAATAATAGCAGTCCTACGCTCAGGGCGTTCACTATCTATGTTATCCAGCAATGTCCGTATATTCCATGTTCCAAAATTCAAATGTCTTTTTCGACCGCTAAAATGGTGACCCCACTGGACGCGGTAATCCAGTCAGGGGAGAAAGAGGTAGACTATGTTTAGGGCACCTTTTCTAGCCCCCTCCCCATACGGGGTGAGCAGAGTGGATCCTAAATAGGGCTGCTCAGTCATGGATACAGCTGCCGAGCTGCTCGACTACCTCGTTCCTTGAACAGGGCGACTGAGTCTGCATCCACCGCCCATGTGCTGGTCCATGACTAGGGGCTTCCAGATTCACAGTCCTGCCCCCGTTGCCATTCGCCAGTCGCCATGGGACTTTTTTTGTTTTTGTTTGGTTGGGTTGGGTTGGGTTGGATGGGTTGGGTTGGAAGACGCCTGTGCGTGAAACTGTTTTATGTGGGGAGATCGGTGCACAACGAATCACCACACAAACTTGACAGAGTACGGCAGAGATCCAATGGCACGGTTACCCTGACGATTGGAAAACCATTCTCTGCTGCAGCCTTCATCCGCCTTCACAGCCGTTGTAATTTAGGTTTAATTATCTTCCGCCTGTTCTGCCGTTGAGGACTTTATGTTTTGGATCGTTCTTTGTCTGGTTCCTCTCCCCGGACCTTACCGCCATGGGTGACCCTACTGGGAGTACATAGCTCCCGACGGCATTGCTCACAGGATTCATCGGAACACGCAAGCCCACTCACCACTTCAAGGTGACGATCCGGCGAACGCAACCCGAACGGACTCTTACTTTTGTCTATATGTGCAGAGCATAATCTCACTATCACAAACACGCTCTTTCGACAAAAGAATAAGTTTAAAACATCATGGCAGCACCCACGGTCAAAGCACTGGCATCTTCTGGATTATGTAATTGTCCGTGTTAGAGATCGCCGCGATGTACTTCTTACTAGGGCCATGGTGAGTGCCGACGACTGCTGGACAGACCACCGACTAATCCGTTCCACAATGGTTATCAACATTGCTCCCCAACGTAGGCTTCAAGGAAGGAAACCAAGGCGTAAAATGAACATCCAAGTCCTTCAAGATCCTATTAAGCAAACTCGTCTTCAATCACTTCTTAAGGAACATCTACCTACGGAACCTCCTGACAACATTGAGGACCATTGGTCTAAGCTGAAAACCTCCATTACTGCAGCTTGTGAACAAACTATTGGATATGAAACTAAGAAACATCAGGATTGGTTTGATGAAAATGACAATGAGATTAAATATATAATTGACCAAAAAAGGAAAGCCTTCCAAATATGGCAAAATGATATTAACTGCGCTGCCAAGAAAAAAACCTACGCTAGCGCAAAGGCTGAGGTCCAAAGAAGAACAAGAGAACTTAAGAACGCTTGGTGGAAAAAGAAAGCTGAAGAAATTCAACAACTTGCAGAATCTCATGATGCACGGGGCTTTTTTAAGGCCACAAGGGCCATTTATGGACCAAAAACCTATGGTACAAACCCTTTACAATCAAAAGATGGCACCAAACTCTTAAAAGACAAAGAGTCTATTGCACTGCGTTGGAAAGAGCATTATTATGACCTTTTAAATCGTAAATCTAAGGTGGATAATGAGATTTTTTCGCAAATCCCGCAAAAACAAATTAAAGAGAAACTTGCAATACTCCCCACTTTGGATGAAGTAAAAAAAGCCATTAATCAAATGAAGAACAACAAAGCTAGTGGACCAGATGGGATTCCTGCTGAAATCTTTAAAGAAGGGGGCCCCGAACTTGTACAACATCTTCATAAACTCATCGAAAAAATCTGGATAAGAGAAGAGATCCCAGAAGACTTCAGGGATGCCATAATTATCACCCTCTTTAAGAAGGGTGATAGAACAGACTGTGGAAACTATCGGGGCATTTCTCTCTTAGCAACCGCAGGTAAAATATTTGCTAGGATTCTCGCAAACCGTCTTCTATCTATTTCAGAAGAGATCCTCCCTGAAACTCAATATGGTTTCCGCCCCTCTAGAGGGACAGTAGACATGATTTTTACTGCACGTCAGCTCCAAGAAAAATGCCGGGAGCAAAATCAACCCCTTTATATGGCATTTATTGATTTGGCTAAGGCCTTTGATACTGTAGATCGTACAGCTCTCTGGACTATCCTTATGAAAATTGGATGCCCCAATAAATTTGTGAATATCTTGCGACTTCTCCATGACAACATGACGGCAACAGTTTTGGACAACAACGGCTCTCATGGTGCTCCATTTAAAGTGGGATCAGGTGTTAAACAGGGATGTGTTATCGCCCCAACATTATTTGCCATTTTCATCGCCATGGTTTTACATCTTGTCAAGGGGAAACTTCCCACCGGTGTGGGAATTATATATCGAACAGATGGAAAGCTTTTTAATCTCAGCAGGCTGAAAGCAAAAAGTAAGGTAATTACAACCTCCGTTGTGGAACTTCAGTATGCTGATGATAATGTGGTCTCTGCACATTCAGAGGATGATCTCCAAACTATCCTAAATGCTTTTGCAGAAGCATACGAAAAACTTGGTCTCTCACTTAACATCAAAAAAACCAAAGTGCTTCATCAGCAAGTGCAAGCCAATCCTTTGGTGATGCCATCTATCCAGCTTGGCGGGACAATACTGGAAAATGTCGATCATTTTCTCTATCTTGGCAGCTATCTTTCTGTTACAGCTAACATCGACAGTGAAATCCAGCATCGTCTGAGCTCCGCAAGTGCCGCATTTTCTCGAATGAAACATAGAGTGTTCGAGGATCGGGATATTTGTAAGAAGACCAAAACACTGGTTTATGAAGCCATTGTATTACCAACTTTATTGTATGCCTGCGAAACATGGACTATCTATAAACGTCACTTCCACCTCCTTGAAAGGTTTCATCAACGTTGCCTCCGGAAAATCCTGCAAGTTACTTGGGAAGATAGGCGAACAAATGTCAGTGTACTGGAAGAAGCAAAGACTACTAGCATTGAAAAAATGATCCTTCAACGCCAACTTCAGTGGACCGGTCATGTTGTTCGAATGCCTGACTGCCGTCTCCCAAAGCAGTTACTTTACTCCCAACTCAAGGATGGAAAGCGGAATATCGGTGGTCAATATAAGAGGTTTAAAGATGTTCATAAGGCTAATCTAAAAAAATGCAATATAAACATCGAAAACTGGGAAGCTCTGGCCCATGAACGATCTAAATGGAGGTTGGCCTTTCACAAAGGTTCCATGGACTTTGAAGAAGCCCGAGTGCAAGGTGAAAGGGAGAAACGTGCTAAGCGAAAAGCACGTCAAATGAATCCTTTACAGGACCATCTTCTATCTGGTAACCTGTGTCCTCACTGTGGGAAGCTGTGTGGATCTAGAATTGGCCTCCACAGTCACTTACGGACCCATCGCTAGAGTCTACACAATCTTCTTTAGAATTTCCTCCTTTTATCCCGGAAGACAATCTTACTCGGTCACGAGTGATCGCCTGATGATGATGATTTTAAAAAACCAATGGTGTCTAACCTTTTTGGCAAGTGTGCTTCAAGCCAAGTCCTAAGTATGAGACAGTGCCACCACTACAGTTCTTACCCCAGTACATCCGCAGCCCTGCCTCCCTGCTGCCGCCACATCCTTCAAAGTTTACAGCACAGTCCTATGCACATTCACTCGGGAGCAAGCCCTGCTGAGCAAAATGGCCTTGCTTCTGACTATGTACACATTCATAGGATTGCACTGTAAATGTCATGCTTGGACACACCCTTCCACGCTGCTATGTGGCAAAACAAGTACAGACTGTCTTTGTTTCTCAGAAGAAAGGGAAAAGGTTCCCTAGTCAAGGAGGAGGAGGAAGGCAGGAAAGGAATGGTCCCGGCAGAGTCACATTTATTAAATATGAAGAACGCTGCGCAAGAAAGGGGTGACCTCCTGTGACACTCATGCAAAGATAACCTCCCATTCTCATTCTGGCCATGCCTGACACCCACAGTGCTTGGTGACACAGGTTAATTGCACAATGATCAGGAGATAAAGCAGTAATTGAAATGTAAGGTACCATGCAATGTGCACTTTATTATTTCCCTTTTCTCCAAATGGAGTTTGATCACTGATTTGCACCAAAGCACTCTCTGTCTGTCTGTGTCTCTCTCTCTGCTTCATGAGCCTTTTGGACCGCAGCTGCAACAGCAATGCAACAGCACCCTGCCGAGGGCAGTGAAGCGCTTCAGTGCGCACAGAACCACAGGAGGCCCTTGATAATGTCTCTACAGTAGGAGGAAAGTGAAAATACGAGGCAGAGCAAGTACATCATCGTCGTCGTCATCAGCATTTCAGCATGAACCAAACTAACATGGCACCTGGTGCTCCCTGGTTACCTGGATCAGGGAGGCAAAGAAAGGAGTTCATCTTACAGATGAAGTCGATAAAGCTTTGCACATTCCAGCATCTCAAGTAGTTTCATTATCAGAAACGCCAGACGTTTATATGTTTTCTTCGTACCAAATTGCTTTTCAAAGTAGGAAGTGTCACTATTTTCTTCTTTTTTATAACACCGCTGGAAACAAGGAGGCAAAGGGTGACAAAAGTGACTTTGGATTGGTAACAACAGAATGTGTGAAGTCCAGTACTCTTTGCTCTGGGCCTCAGGACTTTCCATGGCTTTGAATATTTCTGCACAACCAAAATGTTAGGCATGTGCGCCCATCCTTGTTTTATATAAGAAGAAACCAAGGCACAGGGTTCTTATGGGCATTGCAAAAGTCAGTATTACAGGGCCTAGGGGCGTGCAAGCTGGTGCCCTCCAGACGTTTTGAACTACAAATTCCATCCACCCTGACTATTGGCTGGGCAAGCTGGGGCTGATGGGAGTCGTAGTCTAAAACATGTGGAGGGTCCCCAGCTAAGAGCATCTCCCAACTCCTATCTTCACCCACTGAAACATTTCCTTGTCTCATGTGGTCATTTGTTGCCATGTTTGTTCACACTGAATGTCATACATATATATCACTGCTTTCTCTTTGTTCGGCTGCCCCCATTCCTTGGGTCAGGTTCATAGGGATGTACGGACTTTGTAAAATCAGTTCTGCCTGTGCTTTGTGGATTTTCAGGTGCCTTTCATTCTCATGGACAGAATCAGATTTTGCGCAAATGTGTTTGTACGTACTTGCTCAAATTTGCACTTCCAAAAATGTGCAAATCCCCCCCAAATTCACTTGTGCATTTTCACACTTTAGTCTATGATGTGGGGAAATGTGCATTTTTGGACAGTGGTGTGTGTTTTTATTTTTCTATTACTAAATTTGCCTAAAATTGTGGAAACTAAAAAAAAAAAAAATGCCCTGCAAGTCCATGGAATCCGTGTGACTCAGGAAAAACTGGTCCACAGCAGAATCTATGGGTTGGATTCACATAAATCCAAACTCATTTGAGTCGGTTGCAGATTTCTCTGAGATCCCTATAGGTTCATACAGTCTGTAATTTGCAAGTGCTATCTGTCTGGCTTTGTTTCTCTATTTGATTATTTATTTAATGATTACATTTCTATCCTGCAAACCTTCAACACAACTGTGCTCTTGGGCAATACCTGATCAGACAGTAGGCCTGCATGCAGAACCCCACTGACAGTGCAATCTTATACATATTTTTAGAGATAAGTCCCATTTTATCCAATGCAGCTTACTTTCAAGTAAGTGTGCACAGGACTGCTGCCTAAGTATATGACTTATGTGGGGCATATGGATGTACAGCCACACACCCAATCCCTGTGATTCAATCCACCTTAAAAGAAAAGAAGTACAATGATATCATGTGCGTGGGTGTACCCAGGTATGCCCAGTGTCATATCTTACATCATGCCAAAGTTGGACACAAGAAGCGTTTGGATATGAACATAATTTTGTAAAACTTGGGTAATTGCAATGTAAATGACTATGGTGGAAATGAAATGGAAGTACTGGAGTTAGCATCAAGAATGTTGGTGGGGTGCTAAAGACAGGAAAGCTGGAGATTATGTTAGGCTTAACTCACAGGTCTTTTTGTTTTTAGCAGTTTTCTTAATGGAAAGAACATCTGAGCTAATTTAACTCAGAGCTAATGAATATATTTTGCAGAATAGTATGTGTGTGTGTGTGTGTGTGTGTTTATATATGATTGCTTGGAAATGAGGCATCTGTGCAGTGCTTATAATATGACACCATCTTCAGTTATTTCGTTTTCCCATTTTTATTATGACATTGGAGACCTTGAAACATTATTGAATTCTTATTGCAGCTGGAAGTAAATCCCCTGGATAGATATAGGATCTTATTTCTACCTTTTGTTATCATGTACAATAGAAGGTACAACTTGACTCTGACTTGACTCTAACATCGGACCGGCCCTCATGGGTTAGGCCAGTGGTCTTTTTAGCTCAGGATCGTGTCTCTGGTCATAGTCAAGTTAGAAGTGGCTCTTTGTCAGAAACTCATGCACCAAATGTCCAAACTTTCTTTTTTTCCCTTTTCTTTTTTTAACTTGGGGAATTCACAAATGGGTTCACTGATGAAAGGGCAAATTCTTCAAAATCCTCCTATATGTGACACACCCATTTTTATCATTTCTTTTGATAGTGGCTAATACTAAATATGAATGTCAAAGTGTGTTCCAGTCTCCTTTGATCAGTTTCAGAAAGGCCCATCCACTCAATTTCAGCTGTTATTCCTCATATGGAACAATTTTAGAAAAGTAACCATTTCATATGTAGCAACAAGAAGGCAGCCAAGTGGCTAAGGGTGCAATCCTGCCCATGTTTAGACAGAAAGAAGTTCTACAACTCCCAGCATGCCCTGGCCAGCCATGCTGGCCGGGGCATGCTATTGTTTGTACAACTTCTTTCTGTCTAAACATGGACAGGATTGAACCCTAATTGATCTATTGTGGTCTGGACATCTGTATGCAATTTAATGGCTTCTCCTAGGTTTGTCACCTTTTCTGTTAGTTCTGTTCCTGTGCTTTTAGCATCAGCTGGACATGCAGAAATTTTTCACTTTTCTGCATTGGCAGGATAAGCTTCATGATGTAATAAATTTCTGTGTGATGTGTCGCTGTTAAAAGGCACACATGCAGCTGCAGGGCTACTTTAGAAGGCAATTGTACTTGATGATTAACAGGATTTGGTAGAGTTGTTGCCTTTTTCTTTCTTTTTCTTCTCCTGACTGACAACCAATGTCTTTAACAGCTGCATAATAGAAGAATTTAACAAAAATAGCTTTCCCCTTGACTGCATTTCCATGCTGGGAAAGGCTACACCAGTTGGATTTCTGCCTGCCAGACATAAAGAAACAAAATACATGACATAGGCATCCCACCCTTCTGCCTGTGCTACAAACAGAACTATTCTCTGTGTTATCCTAAAACTAGGGTTGTCTGTGTATTTTGAAAGCAAAATAGACCTAAGGTGGCAATGAGAGATGGCCGGTGAAGACAGATCTGCAACAGCAGGTTGTGAAGCAGGTTTATAGGTCGATTAGGTTAGGCCTCTTTACCAGATACATGCACTTTGCTTGTCCTCACTCTGTGAGCATGCTCTTGCAAAGGTCAGTGAAATGTTTCTCCCAGCAGGGTTTAACCAAGGTGTGGGAAATAGAAAATGCCATTTTCTATTGTTGTCAAGATCTACAAGAAATACTGCCTATTTCATATCCTTCCTTATAGACACATTTCTCCCCCCCTTTCTCCCCCCCTTTCTCCCCCCCTTTCAGTTAGGGCTCCAGTGAAGCTTTTCTCATCATGGGAATGCGGAAGTTTGGCACCTGCTTATCTTTATTATTTTTAATTGATACATTTTACCCCATTTTTCACCCCCCCCCCATCATCCAAAGTAGCTCACAGTCTAAAAGTCATGACACAAAAGGATAACAGGATTGGGAGGGAAGAGAAAAAACAAGCAAACCCAAGCACCAGTTGTTAAAGATACAAAGCTCTAAATGACCAGCTGGGATGGAAACTGTGCAGGGAGAGGAGGAGCCAAATGGAGCTGGTCTCTCAGCTGAGCCAATAGGGTGGGCCCTGCTTTCTACCTCTTCTTCTGCTGCAGCCAGCTGATGCTCATCAATCAAGAGCTCTACCCCAAAAAAGGTGGTCTCCCTATCATGCCCCAGAGACTGCAGAGGCTGAGCTTCATCCACCGTTCATAGCGGTGCACAAGAGGGAATTACAGAAGGTCAGCTTGTCATGTCACTGCAGGGATAAAATCCCACCCTCATTGCGAAGAATGTGTAGGGTGGCCAGCTGCAAAGGAGGACAGGGCTTCTTCAACTTTAATAGTTGTGTACAAGAGGGAATTTCAGTAGGTGTCGCTTGCTGAAATTCCCTCTTCCGCACAACTCTTAAAGGTACAGGAGCCCTGTCCTTCTATAGTGCATGTCTCTTTCAAAGCCCCGGGGGAGGTTGCCGCTGCCGTGCCTCCTGCCCTTCTGGTCCCTTCACTTCACTTCTTCATCTGCCTGCCTGGTGGTGGTGCAGTGGTCAATTCTGAAGTGCAGGCTCTCATCAGGACAGTCCCCAAAGTCACGCCCCCAAGAAGAGTCCAAAAATGCAGGCAAATTCATTTTCATCTCCACCAGGAACAGGTCTTTTGTAATGCTAATTGCTCTTACTGGCCCATTCAAGACCAAGCCACTCCAAAATCCTTTGCATTACAGCAGGGGCCAATATATGGTTGTGTGGAAGATTCATCCCAGCCCTGCCTCTCTCCGCCCAGCTATTCTGAGGATTGCAGCTAAGCTCAGAGGGAAAAGGGGGATTCTGAGGGCAAGTGGGGTGGCACAGGATGCCATCAGCATCCCTGCTCATAAAAGAAGGTCAGTGCTGCATCCCTGGAAGCCCTGGCCCCACTGCAGCACTGCTGCCTGGCTGTGGGGAGAAGCAGGACTCTAGTCTTTTGTAGCTAGAAGGTAAGAATGGGAGAAGGAACTAGCAGGGCAGGGATGGGGAACTTGTGTCCCTCCAGATGTTGCTGGAACTGCGACTCCCACCATCTCTCACCATTAGCTATGCTGGCTAGGGCTGATGGGATTTGCAGTCCAACTGGATCTGGAGGGCTACACATTCCCCACCGCGGGCATCGGGTCTAGTGTGACTATTCTTCCCTGGTACCTCGGAGCTTCTTCTCAAGGGACACACTCTGCCTCTGAGTGAAGACCTGGCAATCCTGTGGTTGACACAGACAACTTGACGCCATTGGGCTGATCCCTGTGGTAAGTGGCTCTCAGACATGACAGTCCCTGAATAGAGCTGCAGCCGCCGCACAGAAATGTTTTCAGTGGCCTCCGTGTTTGATGCTGCTCTCGGTCCCCTCATGTTTAAGAGAGTAACGTAGGAAGCTGCCTTGTCGTGAGCCAGCCCATTGGTCCATCTTGCTGGGAGCCAGGCTACACGTGACCTTTAAAGCAGCCTTCCCCAACCTGGTGCCCTCCAGATGCTGAACTGCAACTCCTACCATCCCAGCCAGCATGGCCACTGCACTTTCTTTTGCATACGGCGAAAAGCCCTGGTGGAGCGGCATCTGGCGTATTAAGCAGGGCTGGGCAACTTGTGGCGGCCCTCCTCCAACTGTTTTGGCCTATAGCTCCCACCAGCCCTAGCCAGCATAGCCAATGGTGGGGGATCATGGGAGCTGTGACCCTCCAGATGTTTTGGCCTACTTGTTGCTCAGCCCTGTATTAAAAGGCAAGGTGTCGTTTTGCTCTCCGCAAGGTCTACACTGATTGGCAGCAGCTCTGTAGGGTCTCAGCCAGGAGTCTTTCCCAGCCTTACCTGGAGATGCTGAGGACTAGGCGCAAGATCTTTTGCCTGCATGTGCTCTCTGCCATGGAGCTACGGCCCTTATCCAACATTCAGTGACGCTTGATTCCAAAGCTGCATGTCACTCAACATCGTGGGTGGGAGACAAGACTGCCACCATATATATTTTTTTTTTACTGGCCCTGTTCCTATGGATTTAACAGCAATGTGACATGTAGGCATGTAGCAGGTGAAATTTTCCCCATCAATTTCCTCTAAGCTTTCACCTGCACAATCATTGCTGGTGAGACTCTTGTTAAAAGGCATGTGCAAGGCCAGTAAAAAAGAAAAGGAAAAAAGTGGCAATTTATTATCTATCTATTTAGCTATATTTATTTGACCTCCAATAACATGTTTTCAAGGCAACCCTAGGCAGAGAAGGCTTTTAAATTATTTTTGTCAAGTTAAATGGGCAGAATGAAATAATATTTCAGTTTATCCAATAATGCTGGTTCAAGCTATATGCATTCATGTGCTCAGTAACCCAAAGTTAATTATGCATGGTTCTTCTCTACCCTTGTGCGGGAATAGGATGACATCCACCTTTTAGCAGTCATTTTGAAGTTACCTTCTGCTTTTTAAATCATTCTAGACTTTGAACTGCTCTCAAAGCAAGTGTGAGTGCATGTGTGTGCATCATTCTATCTTTAGTGCCTGCCTGCTAGTTCTGGAGGCCTAATCAATGCAGCTTATTGATAGCAAATCAATTAACTGAGACAATGGATCAGAATGAAAGAGCTTTCACTAAATTAATAAGTGAGTCCAAGTCTTTTAAGAAAAGTGTCAGATAAGGACAGTTCAGTCTTCAGGGAGACCAGCCTCCAGAATTCAGTAACCAAAGACAATCAGCAGCAAAAGCGCTGTCTTAGTGGTATTTTTCCTCCCCGCCCCACTCTTTGAAATGTTCAAATTTTCTTAATTGTTTCAAGCAGTTCAGATGTTTTGGATTTCACGGCCCACCAGCCCCTGCCAGCATGGTCTGGAATGCTGGGAGGAGGAGTAGTCCAAAATATCGGGGGGCGGGGGGAAGGCACCAGATTGGGAAAGGCCTGTGGCTGACACTGGCTCAGCTTGTCTGAGTGTGGAAAGCTAAGCAGGGTCAGGCCTGGTTATTACTTGGATGGGAGACCCCTCCTCTAGTTTCCTGCATTGAGCAGGGGGTTGGACTCGATGGCCTTGTAGGCTCCTTCCAACTCTATGATCTATGAAATCTATGAAACACCTGACTGCAGAGAAGCTCCGAGAGAGCTAACTCTGGCTCAGAAGGAACAGTGTAAGTATTGGCGTCAGGGCTGCTGCCACCTCCGAAAAGCATGTGAGCTCTGTCTGAAACATCATGTCACTGCAAACCACCTTGATCCCACAGCCCAATATTCAATGGGTTTGACATATTTATATTTGGAAGAGTGCCCCGTAGGCCGACTGGTCTCAAAGCCTAGTCCATCTCCTGCATTTATTTCAGGTAGATGCAATAGCTGCTAATGCCAGTCGGATGCAAAAGCTGCATCTCATACTGCATGTGCCAAACACCCTCCCCAGCCCACAACTGGATCTTTCCATGCCACTCCTATGCTCACACTCCTCTGGCCAGAAGTCCTCTTACCAAAGACTTAGGTGCATAATAGCACACACAACTCTTTCCTTCTCCCACACAAGGGCAGAACAATCCCGTCCCCTCTGTTGGGACTAGGGCAGAAAGAGTGCCAGGAGTAACCTAAGCTTCCCCCTGGCTTCAGTAGGGTTTGCTTCTATGGAAGTTGGCTTCATATTACAGCCTCTGAGCCTTTAACAGCTGCATGGCGGGCAGAAGTTGATCAGGTGTGGCATTTTGTATTGCTACACTTTCATGCAGCATCAGTTTGATTTTGACTATCATAAAGCCATCAAAGGAACAGAACCTTCAGTCATGAAAAGAGGGGGCCACTTAGCAAGGAATCCAGGCTAGTTCCCCCCAATAAAGAAAAATCGCTGACTTTTCACAGAGGATCCTCAAGGCCAAACTGTATGAATGCTATTAATATGCATGGGGGGGGGGTGTTGTTATGTAAATAGCAGCCACAGGGCAGCCTTGGGACTGTGGGGATGGGGGGGGGGTGAAGTTTCTCCCCTGCCCTGGCCTCCACAAAAATCACAATTCTGAAGCTGCTATTTACATCTCAAAGGAAGATCTCATTGGCTGCAGTGGAGGCTGGCTTCCCTTGAAGTGCAAATGGCAGCTTCAGAGAGGCTGGTTTTGTTGGGACCAAAAAAACCAAAGTGCTTTATCAGCAAGTGCTTCATCAGCAAGTGCAAGTTAACCCTTTGCTGATGCAATCTATCCAGGTTGGCGGGGCAATACTGGAAAATGTCAATCATTTTCTCTATCTTGGCAGCTATCTTTCTGTTACAGCTAACATTGACACTGAAATCCAGCATCGTTTGAACTCCGCAAGTGCCGCATTTTCTCGAATGAAGTGTAGAGTGTTCGAGGATCAGGATATCTGTAGGGAGACCAAAACGCTGGTTTATAAAGCCATTGTATTACCAACTTTATTGTATGCCTGCGAAACATGGACTAGTATCTATAAACGTCATTTCCATCTCCTTGAAAGATTTCATCAACATTGCATCCGGAAAATCCTGCGAATTACTTGGGAAGATAGGCGAACAAATGTCAGTGTACTGGAAGAAGCAAAGACTACTAGCGTTGAAAAATGATCCTTCAATGCCAACTTCAATGGACCGGTCATGTTGTTCGAATGTCTGACTGCCGTCTCCCAAAGCAGTTACTTTATTCCCAACTCAAGGATGGAAAGCGGAATATCGGTGGTCAGTATAAGAGGTTTAAAGGTGTTCTTAAGGCTGATCGGAAAAAATGCAATATAAACATTGAGAACTGGGAAGCTCTGGCCCATGAACGATCTAACTGGAGGTTGGCCTTTCACAAAGGTTCTATGGACCTTGAAGAAGCCCAAGTGCAAGGTGAAAGGGAGAAACGTGCTAAGCGAAAAGCACGTCAAACGAATCCTTTACAGGACCATTTTCATCTGGTAACCTGTGTCCTCACTGTGGGAAGCTGTGTGGATCTAGAATTGGCCTCCACAGTCACTTATGGACCCATCGCTAGAGTCTACAGATTTTTTTAAGAATTTCCTCTTTTTATAATTTTCTTTTTGTAATTTTATCCTGGAAGACAATGTTACGGTACTCGGTCACGAGTGATCGCCTACTACTAACCCTACCATCACCAGGTAGGGCTGGAAAAAGTCCTGCCTGCATCCTTGCAGAACTGCTGCCAGTCAGTGTCAACAAACTGGGCTAGATAAACCAAGGGTCTTGTTCAGTGGCCCAGCTCGCATGATCACAGAAGGGAAATAAGCCACAGTGGCTTATTTCCCCCCGTCCTGTGTGCATGCCAGTCATATGCCAGGGGGGATTCTGGGTGGCTTGTTACCCATGGCAAAAAGCCACCCTCTCCAGGTTCACAGGACATGACACACTGGGCTGCCGAGGGTAATTAAGCAAATCCCCCTGGCTCACAATCAGCACTGTGTAGGACGGGCTTATTTCCTCCTCCACAATCAAGTGAACCGGATCAGTAGAATGACCGCTTAGCCTCCTGGCAACTGCTATTTGCATAACAAAAAGGCACACTAATTTCATTCACGCAGTTAACACAGTGTTTCTCATCCTTGGGTCCCCAGATGTTTTTGGCCTACAACTCCCAGCATGCCCCAGCCAGCTATGCTGGCTGGGGCATGCTGGGAGTTGTAGGCCAAAAACATCTGGGGACCCAAGGTTGAGAAACACTGAGTTAACATAACATCTAGTCTGGCCATCATTCTGTGAGAAGAGCCAAAGCAACTCTCTAGTGCACAGCCTTTTGAGCCCAGAGGGCTGCATGCGACACTGGCGCAGGGATCATATACACACACACACAGAGACGACATGGGCGCACACATCCCAGCAATCCCTATGAGGATCCCTGGGGGAGGGAGGATGGAGCCTTCTCCCCAGCCCACCCACCCCCCTCAGTGGTCCTGATACAGAACATTTTTCACTGCCAGCAGTGGTGGGAAAAGAGTGATCTGTATGAGGATTTCCCGGGGAGCGATTGGAGAGTATACAGGTGGTGAGGATTTTGGCAGCGGCGGTGGTGTCAGGGCACCCTTGGGGTGGCACAGCAAAGGCCTCAGCAGGACACAAGTTGTGCAGCCCTGCTCAAGTGAATCAGCTGGCTGGTTCTAGGACTGTGCAATGTTATGAATCTGGAATATTCATATTCTTCTGAACTGCCCAGAGAGCTTTGGCTATTGGGTATTCCAGAAATGAAATACCTAAGCAATTATTTTGTCTGCTTTCATATTTTCAGTGGAAGCTGGGAAAATGGCTCTCTCAAGCTGCTGTTGAAATTTAGAGGCCTGTCTGATTACTTTAAAGCGATACATACTTACAGCCGTATCCCACCCTTCCTGTAATGAGCTCATGGCAGCATGTGTATGGGTACACCCCTCCCTATTGTGTGCCTTCATAACAACCTTGTAAGGTAGGCTAGGCACTACTAATATGGAGACTGACCCACGTTCACACAGTGAGCTCCATAGCTCAACAAGACTTTGAACTTGGGGTTCTATAGTCCACGTCCAACATGCCGTCCACCCCACCACTTGCATTACAGATACAGTCATGCCTTGGATTGAGAGCATAATTCGTTCCGGGAACGTGCTTGTAATCCAAAACACTCTTATATCAAAACGAAATCCCCCCCAAAAAAATTGTACAGAGATTTTTAATTTAAGCCGTACTACAGTACTTGTATTGCAAGACGTCGCTTGTATATCAAGTTAAAAAAAATTAAATAAATATTTTAAAATTTGCTTGTCTTGCAAAACGCTCTCAAACCAAGTTACTTGCAATCCAAGGTATTACTGTAGTGCTCTATGGGGCCTGTAAATGGCCGTTCACATTCCCATTTCTACACTCGGCAGTACCCGGGTTGACAAACAGTCCTCGTCACAAGCCGCTCTGCCTAGCCTGAAAGCTTTGGGCAGTTTCAGCTGGTGCCTTTGGGTTCCTCACATCGTGGCTGCTTTCAGCCGCTGCCTGCCACAAACACAAGCGCTTCCACCGGCAGCAGCCTCCAGAAACCTTCACCTGGGATAAGTGCTCAGCCTAAAAGTCTGCCACCGCCAAAGAGCTCCAACACAAACCGGTGGCGGAGGTAGCGGGGTAGGAGTTGGGCAGGGGAAGGGGGAGCGAGGAAAACTCTTTTATGCCCCTCCTTTTCCATCTTTTCTTTTCCTTGGATAAATGAAAAAGCTGTAACTAGCAAATCAAAATCTATTTGGTATTTGTTCTCCCTTGATAACCAGGCAGCCGATGCCTATCGCCCCTGCTGAGGCTTATCGGCTGCCTCCAGCCTCCCAAGTTCTGCAGTCGGCTCCCCCAGGGTCACAGAGAGAGACTGATAGTGCAGGCAGGGGGACCCTTCCCTTCCTTCTGTAGCCGCTGCCAGGCCATGTGCTCAGGCTCTCTGTTCCTGAACAAGGGGAGCAGATAAGGAAGAAGAACTGCTACGGTTGTGTTAAAGGTTCTCAGGTCTTCTTAAGAGAGAGAGAGAGAGAGAGAGAGAGAGAGAGAGAGAGAGAGAGAGAGAGAGAAACTGCCACTCCCGATCTTTAGTCTTAACTGGATGCTATAAAGCAAAGAGACACGTGTACCCAACTTTCAGGTTTTGTTCCTGCGCCACCAAAACTGGGTTAGAGCTCTATCTCAAATAGCTGAAAAATGTAGAAATGGGGAAGAACTATGGGTACCCCACAGCCTTTGTTGCCATTCCGTAGGGCTGCTGTGGGCCTATTCCAGATGCATCGAGACAATCCAAAGGGGCCCAGATGAACACTGCCATGCTGAGCCTTGCTTCCGCATATAAATCGCCCTTGTTCGCTAAAGGAGCTTATGCACAATGATAGTCACTGCACACTCCAACGGTAAGAAGTTGTTCCTATTCTCAAAAGGTTTTTTATATATTAAAAAAAACAACCTTGCTTTAAAAAAGAAAAAAAGAAAATTCAAGACACATTGCTAGTTTCACCCTGTACGGACGGAGCTGAGCGTCATTATCAGACCGCTTATCAACAAGTATCGTGTTGAGATGCTGCTGGAATGAACCCTAATCACTCCTGAATGCACCATATTGTGAACCGAGGGTCGGAAGCTTGTTCGCTATTGGAAGCCAGGGCGGTGGTCTGGAAATTCTGTTCCTTCCTTCTGCTAGAAGGTCAGCAGATTGTGAGGCACAGCCAACCGCGCCATGGGGACACCTGGTCAGGCTTTGGAGGAAACGGGAATCGGTTCATATCCTGGAAGCTGAAAAGGATTATTAGAGGAGGAGCGAGCCAGCCGGCAAGCTTTTACAGCACAGGTAAAGAACAACAGACCTGTGAACCAAAGCTGGCCCGCCTGGGGTTCAAGTCTGGCCCACAGGGGTTCCCCCCAGTGGCCGTGGCCCCTTCCCCTGCCCTACAACCCCACCCCCAACCAAGCAACCCAAACAGTGAATCAAATCTGAGTTGGGACGTTTGGGAATTGAACTGCAGCAAAGTTGGCTTCAGGGAGAATTCTGTTCAGCCTGTCCTTTCCACCTGTAAGTAGATTTGTCAGGTCCTTGCCTGGAGATGATGTTCACCGCACCCTTCTGTGTAAACCAAGAAACCAAGTAAGGCTGCTGCTCTTCCTGTCCTTCACCTCCACGTCCTCTCGCCCATCTTCCTCCCTTCCTTGCTGTGACCAGTGGCTCTCTAATTTTGCCCCATAGCAGAGGAGTGGGGTCAGAGCCTGCAGCCTTATTCAGTGCCTTGCGTAGCGAAAAATTAGGCACCCGTGGACCAGCAGCCCTGACTCTGCAGAGGTTTGGCCCTGCTTATGCATACTCTTTTAGTGGAAGACAGAGACGACGAGGCTGTAGAGCAACCTTGCCCAACTTGGTGCCCTACAGATGTTTTGGACTAGAACTATCATCAGCATCCCTGACCATTGGCCATGCTGGTTGGGGCTGATGGGAGTTGAAGTCCAAAACATCCAGGGGGCACCAGGTTGGAGAAGGCTGCTATAAGATATGGGGCAACTAAGCTCTCATCCTACTTCCCCTTCTGCACATTCAGTATACTCTGGTTATCTGAACAGGCTGTTATTATTTGATTCTTCCAGGGACAGAGATACGACCCCCACTTTTATGCTTTGGACAGGTAAATTATGTAGATTGCTATTTTCCTGTGGTCATGGAATCCAGGATACTTTTTTTTTTAGGGCATTACACAGCAACAACTCCCAAATGAATATTCATGAGCCACACTTCATATTCATGTCTTGATGCTTGCAAGGCCCTGCACATCCACCCAATCACCTGTTTGCACACAATGCCAGCCTTACTATTAGGCAGAGGGGGGGGGTCGCTTCAGACAGCAGATTGTTGGCATCGTGAAAAGGCAAACTGTTAGTTATTACTGTACGATTGTATTTTAACAACAAGAGAAGGGAAGAGGGGATTTGACTCTTCAGGTGCAAAAATAACTCTGTGGAGTTTAGTACTCTGCACTTTGACTAAGGAGGGAGGCACCGTTTGTTGCAAAAACGTCCTGTGCCAACCCTATTTGCACAACAACCTGGAGGGTTCCCCCTCCCCCTTAAATTCTCCTTCAAATGTGGCCCTTTGAAAATAAAATAATAATAGGATTCTGGTTTCTGTTCTCACGCTCAGACCAAAGTATGCATCGAGTTGGCAAGGCTGGTGCTTCTGCATGCCTAAGAGGCTTAGTATCTAGGTCTAGGACAGTGTTTCTCAACCTTGGGTCCCCAGATGTTTTTGGCCTACAACTCCCAGCATGCCCCAGCCAGCTATGCTGGCTGGGGCATGCTGGGAGTTGTAGGCCAAAAACATCTGGGGACCCAAGGTTGAGAAACACTGGTCTAGGAGGACCAAGTAAGGGCTCTTGGGTAAAGTGCACTAGGATTGTCACAAAAAGAGGCGAAATACACCTTTTCTCAACACATGTATACCTGCATGGCTATCGAGTTGTCAATTCAACAGTATAGGCTAGCCTCCCCCAACCTGGTGCCCTTCAGATATGCCGGTCTATGGCTTCCATCACCCCCAGTCAGCATGGCCACGATGATGGGAGTTGTAGTCCAACACATCCGGATGGCACTAACCCACCAGTGGCGAGCCTTGCCATGCAATGGAGCTCTTCCACTCCCTCTGCTGGGCTCCTTTAGAATTCCTTGCAATGTGAAAGATGGCGACTGTTTTTTCATTGCACGTTATGCATGGAATTGTGGTTTACCACACTGGAAAAGATTTTTTGAGCAAATAAACATAAGAGGAGCCCCGCTGGATCAGACCAAGGGTCCCTCTAGTACAGCATCTTGCCTCTCACAGTGGTGAACCAGATGCCTCCAGGAAGCCTCCTAGCAGGACGTAAAAGCTACAGCCCAATCCCATTGTCCTAGGACAGAGAGGAACACTGCCTCGGATGCTGGAGGTTGCGTAGAACCATCATGACTAGAAGCCATAGATCAGCCATCCTCAACTTGGTGGCCTCCGTATGCTTATGCTGGCTGAGGATTCTGGGAGTTGTAGTCCAACACATATGAAGGCCACCAGGTTGAGGACTGCTGCCATAGACAGACTTATTCTCCATGAATGTGTCTAATTATCCCCCACAGAAGCATCTAAGCTCGATCTTGTGGCAGTGAGTTACACCAATCAATTACAGATTAATTGAAGTAGTAATGGAGTGGAATGGAATCATGCATGAGTGCCTCTGTCTCTCTACTGAGGCTGACTGAAGGGAATGTTTGTGGCTACAGAATATATTTTAGTTTCAGCGCAATGCCCATTGGTATGGTCATTTCTTTAAAGAAAAGAAAAAAAGATTAGCTCTGAGTTAAAGTCCTCTGTGAGCCTGAGTGTTGCAGAGGGCCGCAGATGCTGGTGTCAATTGCACTCTGCGGTGTCTTCAACATCCTTCTTATTATACCCCTAACTCGTTTTAAATGCTTCCTGAAGTGATCAACAGAGACTGAAGCATCTCATTAGTTTTAAAAGGGCAGATTAAAAACTTTAAAACATAGGTGGGGGGAAATGTCTCCTGATGAATATTTGAGAAAATCCGTAGCAAGATACTGTGCCCTATATAGATGGAACCAGGGCATGTTTGGCAAGAGAAGAGTACAGGAAATCCATTAAGAAATTGTTGTCGGTGCTGCTCAGAGGTGAGAACTGAATGGAGTTGCCCTTGTTTGCTCTGATGGATAAATTAGCATTTCTTTAGAGGCTGGTTGTATAGATTAGTGCGCACTGTTGTCAGGTTGACAATGTGTAAAATGCCACATAAGTTTCAGTGGCAGCTTTTTTCAGTGAGATAACACATAAGGAGGGGTTGAGAGTGACAAGGACCATGCAATCAATTGTTCAACACTAACAAATGGCTACATGCAATTTTTCTCATGTGGGTGAAGTTATGAGATAGGTTCTCAAAAAACAAACAAACAGATGGCTGGGGTTGGGGGGGAGGGCAGGGCAGGGCAGAGAAAGACAGCAAAAAAGGCAAAATGGAGGAATACCACTCTTCTGAGGTTTGTTGGGAAGACCCAGCTGAAATGCCACTCCAAGAGGGATTGGCATGAGCCATTTTGTTATTTCTGCAACCCAGATCTTCTAACTGCCGTACACCGTGCCACTAAGCTTTGAAAGGTTGACATTAGGAAATGGATGCATAGGTTATTGTGGAGACCTGTCCTTCCATCTTATATTGGCAGGCCAGGACCATTCCCCTGTGCTGAGACTCTATTGTCTGCAGCTATTATAACTAATGGTCAAGACTGATGCCAACCAAGGTGCTCTGAGGAATGGGCAATCAGGGGCCTTTCATCCAAGCAATCATTTAGCACAAGTGCCATTCCTTTCAGTGGATCTTAACTGCTAGTTTCTCACAGCCCTCCACTGGTGCAAGTGAATGTTCATGATTGCAGGAAGAAATAAAGTTTAGAGAAATGGGGCTTGATCAGAGCAGAAGAATGAAGGCAAATGGGATGATTTATCGCCTCTATTTAACAACAAAGTTTCAGGGGGAAATACACATTGATTGAGATGAGCTGATAAGAAATTATTCATAAGTTTAATAGCTCTCCTGTACCTTATAATAACTCGTACTGTGCTAAAGCTACAGCTTTTTTCCTTTTGTTCCTTCCAGGGCTGCAGCTTATATTACTTTCAAAATCCATGCCTTATACACGTTGGAACAGCACACGCTTCTAAGTACAACTAATACTGAGAATTTATTGTGTCATTGCTCTAAAGGTGTAATGTCATGACTACAGTACAAACTCCAGTGTCTAACAGAAGAACCAAGGGACTATGTGTTAAAGTCGGCTGTTAGATTTTTCAGAGACATCTATTGCTTGAATTTCAGAATGGAATATACCCCCAGGGTTTCATGCAAGAGCTTATTTGCAAAAAAGAGCCCTTGTGTCTAGACCAGCATTTCCAAACCTGGTACCCTTCAAATTTGTTGGACTCTAACTTCCATGATCCCCAGGCAGCATGGCCACTGGGGATTATGGGAGTTGTATTCCAGCACATCTGGAGGGAACCAGACTGGGGAAGGTTGGTCCAGAAAGTGAACCATAATGAATAAATATTGAAAGCTGCAATTCTAGACCCACAAGGGCATAAGCTCCACAATGGGACTCAGAAGTGACATGTATAAAATTGTGCTCTCAGTCTTTTAAGATCTATATACTAATATAGCCAAACATTTGATTAAAATGTTTTGATACAAGGGATGAGATGACAATATAGTATATTGTTCCTCTTCTTTGTGTGCAAGCAAGTGTTCTGCTCTTTTCTGTGTTATTTTATTAGGGATATGCTAGGTATATACCTACCTGATCCCAAAAGTCATCTCATGACACCCTTCTCCAGGTGCCAATGTCAAATGACACGAGGTAGGTGGCTACTGGAGAGAGAGCCTTTTCAGTGGTGTCACCCCTGATTGCAGAATGCTCTCCCCAGAGAGGCTCACCTGACACCTACATTGTGGCCTGTTTGACACCAGGTGAAGAACTTTTCTTTTTTTTTTATTACTCTGAGGCTTTTTAGTCCTATGGTTTTTTTAAAATGTGTCAGTGCTTTTTAGAGACTTGTACCTCTGTTGTCAAGTTTACCTTGATTTTATTCAGTGGCTGTTTTAATTTGTTTTAGATTACAGTCATGCCTTGGATTGAGAGCATAATTCGTTCCAGAAACTTGCTTGTAATCCAAAACACTCTTATATCAAAACAAAATCCCCCCAAAAAAATTTGTACAGAGATTTTTAATTTAAGCCGTACTACAGTACTTGTACTGCAAGACGACGCTTGTATATCAAGTCAAAAAACATTAAATAAATATTAAAAAATTTGCTTGTCTTGCAAAACACTCTCAAACCAAGTTACTTGTAATCCAAGGTATTATTATTATTATTTGCATTTATCTATCGCCCATCTGGCCGGCAAACCGGCCACCCTGTACAGAAAATAAAACAGAAAATACAGAAAGTACAGAAAATAAAACAGAACAAAATACATTAAAACATTTTTCTCCATTAAAATACATTAAAACAGTATAAAATTTTAAAATCTTAGCCCACCCCATATTCCCGCCTGAATAACCAAGTTTTTAATGAGCGGCGGAAGCTCAGCAGAGAGGGGGCATGGCGGAGGTCACTTGGGAGAGAGTTCCATAGTACGGGGGCTGCCACAGAGAAGGCCCTCTTCCTCGTCCCGACCAGTCTAGCTGCTCTGGCTGAAGGGACAAGGAGAAGGCCGTCTGTGGCAGATCTTGTTGAGCGGCCCACTTGGTGTTGCTGGAGACGCTCCTTGAGATAGACTGGACCGGAGCCGTATAGGGTTTTAAAGGTCAAAGCCAACACCTTGAATTCAGCTCGGCAAGCAACTGGTAGCCAGTGTAGCTCCTTGAGCACTGGCGTGATGTGATCCTGCTGGAGGCTGCCTTTAACCAGGCAAGCCGCCGCATTCTGTACCAGCTGTAGCTTCCGAACCGTCTTCAAGGGTAACCCCACGTAGAGTGCATTACAGTAGTCTAGGCGAGTAAATGTATTACTGTATACATTTTCTTTTTTTCTTATATTTTATTGACTTGTATTCTATGAACCATACAAGAAGAGCTCTTGTATACAAGAGAGCTCTGGCTGTTGGGTGGTATAGAAATGTAGTAAATAAACAAAATACTTTGTGGAGATGAATTTGAGCTTACCGTATATACTCTCTACTGAATGACTCTCTTAAGACTCAGCATCAGTGTGTGAAATAGGATTTCTTCTACAGGAGTTTTTAGCACACGGTTTGTGACATCTCAGTTCCAGAACTGATGTAAACAGTGTTTAAAAAAAAACACAAAAAAAAACACACACTACAAAGACATATACAGTCTGCATCCCTAATCTATCCAATAGGAAGCTGACTGGTATGGCCTAAAATCCATTTCTGCTGAGTGGAGAAGTAGCAACACTAAAAAGCTGCTTTTCTGGTGCAATTTTCTTCTCATTATTGAAATTCTGGGTCATGTTTATATAATTGACATGTACTCTGTACGTTTCACACATGCCACATACACCCAACCGAAGAACCATTATTCATTGCTTCTCTGTGCAGCTAAAAATGGATCTTAAGAAATCAAGCATTATTCTTCCATCGTCAGGTCTGCCTGTGTACATGATCACCAATAATCATCTGCACAGTAGCAGCTTGTTTTCTGCTATCTGGCTTGTTGGAGATGATGTATGAAGTATAAAGAATACTGCGAGATGTTTTTCTTAAGCTACGTTAAACTCACTGTGCTGACAGCAGCAAAATAGAACTTGTTTTGACAGGGAGCTGAGCTAATGTGACACTGAAGTTAAACATGGGAAGGACAAGTATCTCTATCAGGCTCCAACATCAATGTTTCATTTGTGGGTCACTTTTAAAGGCATTTTTTTTTTGCAGAGGAAGGGGGGGGGAGCAAAAGTAGATCTATTCCTCTGGGGTTTCCAAGCCATGATCCTCCACTGCCTGATCCACAATCCAGTTGCATCAGAATTTATGCAGGTTTGTCCTTTCAAGGTCATTGGGAATACACTGATCTAAATCTAAGCTCTCCTGTTTAACACTGGATTGAAGATCAGGCCATGAGCCTGCCTCCAAATGGTTGTAATGCTGCTGCAGACCAGCCTAACAACCACTGCATCTTTGGGCCTATGCCAGTGATGGCGGACCTTTTTGAGCCCGAGTGCCCAAACTGCAACACAAAACCAACTTATTTATTTCAAAGTGCCAACACTGCAATTAAACCTGAATATCGAGGTTTTAGTTTTAGAAAAACAACTCATACAGTTGTCCGAACTAATTAACATCTTTTGTCTTTTAAAAAAAAACACAATAACAGAGCTTTCAATGATACAGTTTTTTGTTGAAAAAAAAATCAACTCAAAAAATTATTATAGTACTACATTGTACACATAGCCTGAAGGGAATTTATACAAACTTTTTAAATAATTTAGGCACATGTATTTTTGGATAAGGGATTCTCAACTTGTAATATGATTATATGCCAGACTGAAATTGTATGGGGCAAGCTTTACCCCGGGTCCTTTCCCTGCTTCTACAGGTGTCGGATTAGTAAAAGTAAAAGTCAACCTGTACTAGGATGAGCAAGATAAACAAGAAAACTAAATGTGCTTAACACATTTTAAACACTTTATGTCTTGGACTGCAAACACTACATTAGGTAAAAGTTTGCATTGGGCATGCTTTTGCACAATTAATGTGATTTTTTGCTATTGCATGCATGCTGATAATTTGTCAAACCTAGGCTCATACTCCGTTAGTTTGAGAGCAACACATGCAGCACTCAGGTCAACTGTTAGGGCTTTACATCCAAGCCATGCTCTGTGCATCATTCTTCAAATCTTTAAATGTAATTACAATGTAGAAAAGAATTCTATAACAGGAATTCTACAATAAAACCATTCTGTTCCACACTGTGAGAAAGAACAAAATCATTTTAGTGTTTTGCAGAAGGGGATGGTCTTTTCGCGATCTGGTGACCAATGGCTTGAGTGCCCACAGAGAGGTCCCTGAGTGCCAGCTGTGGCACCCGTGCCATAGGTTTGCCATCACTGGCCTATGCAAACAGAAGTCCTGCTGGCACTGGTGATTCTAGGCCAGGCCTGCACAACATGACCCACCAAGCCAAACACAGCCCACAACTATGCCGCACTCTGGCTCGCAAATCAGTATATAACACATTTTTAAAACACCTGTGTTTTCATGATACCTAAGTGCAGCGGAGGGGAAAGGTGTCTTTGTCAAGGTTCCACTACTGCAAGGACCCCTTGATCTGCCCTTTGGGAGATCTCTGCCTCTTCCCAAAGACCCAGTCCTTTGCCTGCTTCCTCCAGTAACGTGGGTGTAGGCTTTAGGCGTGGTGAATAAGTCACTCCAAACTCCAGGGTACACAACAAACTTTACTTATAGTATTAGGGAAATTACTTAATAGAGTGGTTTTAAATCAAAAGCATGTATGATAAAATAAAACAAACAAACAAACCAACGATGTTCTCTCGTTTCACTTCAGTTACCTAATTCCTATGCAGCCAGCCAGCCAGCCAGCCAGCCAGTTTCTCTTTCTCTCTCTCTCTCTGCTGTTTCTCTGCTTCTTCACTCTGCTGCTCAGCACACACTCTCTAATGCTAGCTGACCACACCCCACATATATAGTCTTCCCAGGACTGGAAGGTTATGACCATGTGACCTTGCACAGGAGAACTGATTCTTATCTTCTATTGGGTAACTTAAACTCTCAAACTCCCCCTCCATCGTGGAGTGTTTGGGCCTTCAGGCTTCAACAAACTGAAGCCTGTGTAGGCCTCAATAAACCAAATCCTGTGTAGGCCTCAATCCATCACAGTCTTGTTTGTTTGTTTTTCTGTCGGGTGTTGTGACAAACCCCAATATTCTGATGTACTTCAACTGTGCAACCTAGAGTGTCTGGTAAATTGACCAAATCTTATCTTTTTGTTCCCTAGTATACATCCAAAAGTTAAGCTCTTCACATGATGGTTGGTCTAGTTGGAACAAACCATTGGTTTTATTTTGTCGTTTCAAACCTTTAAGGTTTTTATACCAGTGTGCCAGTGTGGCGTAGTGGTGAGAGTGTGGCCTGGGACTCTGGAGATCCGGTTCTAGTCCCCGCTCAGCCATGAAACTCACTGGGTGACTTTGGCCAGTCACTGACTCTCAGCCTAACCTACCTCACAGGGTGTTTTGTGAGGATAACATGGAGAGGAGGAGGATTACGGTATGTAAGCCGCTTGGGTTCCTTGCAGGAAAAAAGGGCGGGATATAAATAAAATAAACAATAAATAAACAAACATCCATGTTTTTTTTTTAAAAATGTTGTTGTATCTTATGATTTGAAGTTTTGTGAACCACCCAGAGCTTGGTAACTGGGTGGTATAGAAATGTATAAATAAATTGGCAAGCTCGTTAAGAAGGTGGGTCCAGCTGCTAAGTAATTTTCTGATTCACTGGCTGGACCACTGACATGAGAGATGGAGGGTATTGTATAACTAGACAACAATGGTTAGGGCTGTCTTTCACCGATTTCAGACTCCATAAGCATGTGAGACACTGCTTTCCAGTCTCGATCTCCCTAACTCATCTAATCAGGCAGGCCAAAGGTGCTCACTCTCCAACCATCCTCTCTGAAAGGAACTCTGCACAATGCTCTGAAACCCAAACTCTACTGAAGTAGGTAACATGTAACTAGCTAAGTTAGATGACTGTACAGATATATATATATATATATATATATTAGTTCTGTGTAGGTCATTGTGCTGTCACTTGTTCTTCCTGTTTCCTCTTTTCCCAGATGAGATCCTTTTATATTTGGACATTTGGCTGTGTCATTTTAGAAGGAATTTCTCACTTAAAACCTTCCTCACGGCGGAGGAATGCACAGTTGCAACACTACTGCTTTTGTTCATAGAACAAGATCAGCTGGACAGACTAGATGTGTCAGGAGGTTCAGCCTGATTGGTGGCAGCTTATCATAATTTTTTTTGGGTGGGGGGAGAACCCTTGTTAATGAAGGATCCAACCACTTGGGAAAATCACCCCCCACCCATATTCATAACAGATGTAGTCTATCAAGTTCTTGTGGATCAACACAACAGGAAATTCTGCCTTTGGCAGAATGGGACTGGCATCACAGCAATACATATGCAAGTTTGGATCTAGTATGTAAATCAGTGTTCTCCAACCTTGGGGTCCCCAGATGTTTTTGGCCTACAACTTCCAGCATGCCCCAGCTATGCTGGCTGGGGCATGCTGGGAGTTGTAGGCCAAAAACATCTGGGGACCCAAGGTTGGAGAACACTGATGTAAATGATCTCAATATTTCTACATTATGGAGAAGATCACACATGCTTAGTCGATGTTTAATGGCTAGGGGGAATTCCCCCACCCCTGCAAGCTTCCGTAATTCCTCTTTCGGGACTCAAGCACACATGACAAATGGGTGAGAGGAATGCGTGTATATAAGTGATGTATGGGCCATTGATTCAATGTAAACAGCTTAAAGTGCTTTGCAGGACCTGGATCAGCCTAAGCTCAACAACTGGGGTAAAAGCACAAACTGCATTGAGAAACAAACTTCTAAACCTCCACTAAATGTCCAGAAGTAACACAAGAAGCTGTTCAGCTAAAGTGTATGCATAACCAGTGAATTACTTAGGCCTAGAACCTTTGCACCCTCTTTTCAGTATGTGAGGAATCCTGGTCTGGCATAAGAGGGGTGCCAAACGAGTCTCAAAATTATGGCTGAGCCAAAAGTACTCCCTTTATTATCACCCTGTTTTTTGGTGAATTTTTTAGTGATTGCTTCAAAAGTGATCATGTATTCAGAATCGGGGCCGGCGCTACCGCTAGGCGGCTGCCTAGGGCGCATGGCTAAGGGGGCACAGAAATGCCCAGCTCCTGCGCCTTCCTTCATTCCTGGGCCGCAGAGGCTGGCGGCAGCAGCAGGAGGAGGAGGAGGAGGAAGCTCGCTCGCTCGCTCGCTCGGCCAACTCTTCCTCGCTGCCGCCGCGGAGCCCGGATCTGTCGGTGAGGCGGCCGGGTGGGGCAGCCGCGGAGACGCCATGGGCGACAAAAAGCCGTGTCTTATACCGGTGGGGAAGGCCTTGCCTCTCCCCTCCCCCGGACGCGCACCCACAGCTCCGCCGGGCAGAGGCAGCCGCGCCAGGAGCAGCAGCAGAAGAAGAGAGAGCATGGCGGGCAGCCGGCCTCCCGCTCCTCCCCGCCGGCAGCACATCCCCAAGGAGTGAGTGGGCACCCGGGCTAAGCTAGAGGCCCCGGCCGTGCCCGCCCGCCCCTGTGAGAGCCCAGCGCGCTCTCCGCTCCGCCGCCCCCTCCTAAAAACTTTTCCAAAGGAGAACTTGGGGGGGGCGCTGGGCGAGCAGGCTTCCCCGGCCCGGCTGCTTTGCTCCGGAGCCCCCCCCGGAGAGGGAGAGCGGGCTCAAGTGGGAAGGGGGGGTGCTAAATATTTGATTTTTGCCTTGGGCGCCAAACTGCCTTGCACCGATCCTGTTCAGAATGAATTGCCCTCACATTGACTGAATTGACTGTTTGCCCTCAATAATGTGTAACCATGGAGCCAAACTTGATTATCTACTTAGCATTGTGATGACATATTGTTCATTATATGATCCCTGATTGATTGGGATCACTCATGTGACTGATCCAGGAGGTATTGCCCTAAATCTCAGTTTGTCTGAGCGTGGAAAGCTAAGCAGGGTCAGGCCTGGTTATTCTTTGGATGGGAGACCCCTCCTCTAGTTTCCTGCATTGAGCAGGGGGTTGGACTCGATGGCCTTGTAGGCCCCTTCCAGCTCTATGATCTATGAATCAAATCACTATGAATCTCAGTTGGCTTTATTTGCCCCAAAGTGATGTCATCACTTAACCAACTTTGATTGGCTATGTAGCATCATGACATTAGCCTGTGCACTATGTGACACTTGATTGGCTGGAATCACCCATGTGACTAATCCAAATCCAGTTCATCACCAAGTCATGTCACCTTTCCCTTTACAACACTGCAAAAAGATGTCCCTTCTTCTCTGTCCCCTCAGCAAAAAAAATCTGGTCCATGCCCTGGTCATCTCTCACCTGGACTACAGCAATTGTCTCCTCTCTGGTCT